>JBAMCF010000679.1:42500-197168 GCA_037075285.1 Drosophila lutescens
GCATAACTTTTTAACGAATGGTCCGATTTGAAATACATTGAAATATAATATAATATAATACATTGAAATATACAAAAAAAATGTAAATACAAAATTTTTTAGAGTCTTAATTTGCTTTTATTTTTAAGAAACTAAAAACTTATTTTTTTTAAGAAGAGGTTTTAGAGGAATTAATGCAAAAGACATGAAGTCACGTGGATTCATATAACCGGAGATGAAGATTTTCAATGAGAGGGTACTTTTTCAAATTTGTCAAATTTTAGAAAACTTTAAAAAAATCTAGCTAAACAAAAAATTGTTTTTCGGACAAATCTTGATACACGTGATTGCTCATTTTCCGAATAGAAGATGTAAAAAAAGTTTCAGGCAAATCAAAAATGTAAAATTTTTCTTTTGGCCAAATCTGTTCGCCTTGTAAATTAACGGCCCTTGGGCAGCATTAATTGTTATGAGCTGGCAAAAGTGGCTATTTTCGTTTCTGAATAACTTTTAAACGTGACTTTTTACAGTAATGTGTTATATACCAAAATTTAAGGAATCTCAAGCCGTTTTTGAGAAAAATAAAAAAAAGCTAAAAAAAAAGTTTAAAAAAATTTTCTTTTGTTCATATCTTTTTAACTATTACATTTACACAAATTGCATATAGAAGGCGATTATAGCATTTAAAAATACCTTTCAAACGAAAAATTATTACACTCGTCATTAAATACACTTTCTAAAATTTTCTCATTCGGCCCGCCCTAGCAAACTATTTCAGCCTTTTTCCCTTCACAGGCATTTTCTATTGCAGCGTGCCGAATGAGAAAATTTTAGAAAGTGTATTTAATGACGAGTGTAATAATTTTTCGTCACAAATGTTGATATCAGAACTTTTGTACGTTGAAGGTGCGATCGTCACTAGTTTTTTACCTCGTTAAGAGGTGTTTTTATTTGATATCAGATGTTTTGTATTGTTTACTTTTGCTCTCATAGGAGCTAATATATTGGTACATTTAAATTTAATTATTTATTTAAGAATTGCATTAATGGAACGGTTTAAAACAATTTTAGCGATTCCTTGACCCTAAAATACAGTTTGGATATGCACATACACATAAAAAATTACTTTTTGTCATTCAGAAATTGTTAAAACACTTAAAACTTTACTTTTAATCATTAAAAATTGTTAAAGGACTAGTAAACGATGAGAAAACATGAATTCCATAAGGATCCGATAAGAGTGAGACAGTAGCCCTACTTGCTGCGACGTGTTTTCATAAAAAAACAAGAGAGAACGCTATATTCGGGTGCCCCGACTATCAGATACCCGTTACTTAGCTAAAGGGAGTGCGAGGGAGATGGAGATATAAACTTTGATCAGCATAACTTTTTAACGAATGGTCCGATTTGAAAAATTTCTTCTACATTTCGATAGGTATTGATAAACACAACAAAACTGCATTTTTACTTTTCCAAAATATTCAAATTTTTAAAATCGTACATAAGCGATTGTGGGCGTTAGAGGGGGCGTGGCACCCTTTTGAAACAAACTTGCGCTGCGTAGGAACTCCTAGAATCTGCATGCGAAATGCCAATCTTCTAGCTTTTATAGTTTCCGAGATCTCAGCGTTCATACAGACAGACAGACGGACAGACAGACGGACAGACAGACGGACAGACGGACATGGCTAGATCGACTCGGCTAGTGATCCTGATCAAGAATATATATACTTTATGGGGTCGGAAACGCTTCCTTCTAGCTGTTACATACTTTTGCACGAATACAATATACCCTTTTACTCTACGAGTAACGGGTATAAAAAGCAGAGGCCTTGTTAAAAAAATTCGACATTTTAAAAACTAAAAATGGCTCCAACTGTTTACAAAAACCGATTGTAACTAAAAATATGGCGCATACATTGAAATATAAAAAAAAAATGTAAATACAAAATTTTTTAGAGTCTTAATTTGCTTTTATTTTTAAGAAACTAAAAACTTATTTTTTTTAAGAAGAGGTTTTAGAGGAATTAATGCAAAAGACATGAAGTTACGTGGATTCATATAACCGGAGATGAAGATTTTCAATGAGAGGGTACTTTTTTAAATTTGTCAAATTTTAAAAAACTTTTTGTCATTCAGAAATTGTTAAAACACTTAAAACTTTGACTTTTAATCATTAAAAATTGTTAAAGGACTAGTAAACGATGAGAAAACATGAATTCCATAAGGATCCGATAAGAGTGAGACAGTAGCCCTACTTGCTGCGACGTGTTTTCATAAAAAAACAAGAGAGAACGCTATAGTCGGGTTGGTGTCCCGACTATCTAATACCCGTCACTCAGCTAAAGGGAGTGCGAACGCTGTACTCGGGTTGGTGTCCCGACTATCTATTGGGGCTAAAGGGAGTGCGAGGGAGATAGATATATAAACAATTTTGATTGCGAATAACTTTTTAATGAATGGTCCGATTTGAAAAATGTCTTCTACATTTCGATAGGTATTAATAAACACTATAAAATTGCGCTTATATATTTTTAAAATCTTAAGAGATGTGGCCTCCAGACACATTTGAAAATCGTTTATGGCGATTGTGGGCGTTAGGGGGGGCGTGGCACCTCGATGAAACAAACTTGCGCTGCGTAGGAAGTCACGTGGATTCATATAACCGGAGATGAAGATTTTCAATGAGAGGGTACTTTTTCAAATTTGTAAAATTTTAGAAAACTTTAAAAAAATCTAGCTAAACAAAAAATTTTTTTTCGGACAAATCTTGATACACGTGATTGCTCATTTTCCGAATAGAAGATGTAAAAAAAGTTTCAGGCAAATCAAAAATGTAAAATTTTTCTTTTGGCCAAATCTGTTCGCCTTGTAAATTAACGGCCCTTGGGCAGCATTAATTGTTATGAGCTGGCAAAAGTGGCTATTTTCGTTTCTGAATAACTTTTAAACGTGACTTTTTACAGTAATGTGTTATATACCAA
This sequence comes from Drosophila lutescens, assembly GCA_037075285.1. Taxonomy (NCBI): domain Eukaryota; kingdom Metazoa; phylum Arthropoda; class Insecta; order Diptera; family Drosophilidae; genus Drosophila; species Drosophila lutescens. The sequence goes on from JBAMCF010000679.1 coordinate 45,464, forward strand.
AATTTAAGGAATCTCAAGGGCTATACAGTTTAAAGGTTTAAAAAAAATCGTTAGAGCCGTTTTTGAGAAAAATAAAAAAAAGTTAAAAAAAAAGTTTAAAAAAATTTTCTTTTGTTCATATCTTTTTAACTATTACATTTACACAAATTGCATATAGCATTTAAAAATACCTTTCAAACGAAAAATTATTACACTCGTCATTAAATACACTTTCTAAAATTTTCTCATTCGGTCCGCCCTAGCAAACTATTTCAGCCTTTTTCCCTTCACAGGCATTTTCTATTGCAGCGTGCCGAATGAGAAAATTTTAGAAAGTGTATTTAATGACGAGTGTAATAATTTTTCGTCACAAATGTTGATATCAGAACTTTTGTACGTTGAAGGTGCGATCGTCACTAGTTTTTTACCTCGTTAAGAGGTGTTTTTATTTGATATCAGATGTTTTGTATTGTTTACTTTTGCTCTCATAGGAGCTAATATATTGGTACATTTAAATTTAATTATTTATTTAAGAATTGCATTAATGGAACGGTTTAAAACAATTTTAACGATTCCTTAACCCTAAAATACAGTTTGGATATGCACATACACATAAAAAATTACTTTTTGTCATTCAGAAATTGTTAAAACACTTAAAACTTTACTTTTAATCATTAAAAATTGTTAAAGGACTAGTAAACGATGAGAAAACATGAATTCCATAAGGATCCGATAAGAGTGAGACAGTAGCCCTACTCGCTGCGACGTGTTTTCATAAAAAAAAAAAAGAGGCCTTGTTAAAAAAATTTGACATTTTAAAAACTAAAAATGGCTCCAACTGTTTACAAAAACCGACTGTAACTAAAAATATGGCGCATACATTGAAATATAAAAAAAAAAAATTTAGATACAAAATTTTTTAGAATCTTAATTTGCTTTTATTTTTAAGAAACTAAAAACTTATTTTTTTTAAGAAGAGGTTTTAGAGGAATTAATGCAAAAGACATGAAGTCACGTGGATGCATATAACCGGAGATGAAGATTTTCAATGAGAGGGTACTTTTTCAAATTTGTCAAATTTTAGAAAACTTTAAAAAAATCTAGCTAAACAAAAAATTGTTTTTCGGACAAATCTTGATACACGTAAAAAAGATAAGATGTAAAAAAAGTTTCAGGCAAATCAAAAATGTAAAATTTTTCTTTTGGCCAAATCTGTTCGCCTTGTAAATTAACGGCCCTTGGGCAGCATTAATTGTTATGAGCTGGCAAAAGTGGCTATTTTCGTTTCTGAATAACTTTTAAACGTGACTTTTTACAGTAATGTGTTATATACCAAAATTTAAGGAATCTCAAGCCGTTTTTGAGAAAAATAAAAAAAAGCTAAAAAAAAAGTTTAAAAAAATTTTCTTTTGTTCATATCTTTTTAACTATTACATTTACACAAATTGCATATAAAAGGCGTTTATAGCATTTAAAAATACCTTTCAAACGAGATGCAGCACAAGTCTGTAGCTTTATAGCTGTTTTCCCGCTAAACTAGCGGTTTTTTCAAAAAGTGGTAGAACAAAAGTGTTTTATATCGATGTGATGAACGTCATATCAAATTTTCAGAACTTAAAAAACATATTTTGGACAAACTGACAAACAGAATTAAATTTTCATTTTGGGAAGAAGAAGAAAATCTTATTTTGGCTATAACTTTTGAACGGAGCGTCGGATTATTATATGACCCCTCATTCGACGGGTATTTTCAATAGGAAAACTACTAAAACATTGCGAGGGGGCATTTATCCCCACCGGCCCCAACAGATACAAATTTCTAAATTTTCACTTTTACACTTTCACCGCTCTCTCTCCCAAACCAATTGATTTTCATGAGGTCTTGGTATGCAATCCTTAAAGTTTTAGCAATACCTTTAATTTGGTGTATTACTCATTACGATCGGACTATCACAGCAGATTTTCAATTTTGCGGCTATATAATAGTAGTCGCCTTCGCGCACTCTCCTTGTGCGCTTCGTCACTACATGGACTGCCGTCCATAGTGATTAGTCGCCTTCGCACACTCTCCTTGTGCGCTTCGTCACTACATGGACTGCCGCCCATAGTGATATGCCATTAATATGTTATCAGGAGAGACTGGAAGCATTTGTCCAGGCTTCAAATGGTTTCGTATCTGATCTAATTGATCCTTTAATTGCCTTGGTGACAGCAACATCGTACTTATTCTGTTATGCCGAATATCTGTTAAAACGTTTATGATTTCGGTTTGCATTCTTTGCAAACTGGAGGATAACAGAGATAATTAAAAATTTTTTAAATCTATTTTCAGTACCAGTTGTTTCTGCAATATAATTCTCTATCGATTTTAACCGTTTGGAATTCGAGATCTCATCTTTTTTAATGACATTAATTGTAGAGTCAATCAAAGATGTATGATTTCTTAACAAAGTGAGCAAATACTTCTCATTAGCTTTAACCTTTGTTATAGTTTAAACCATTTGATCAGCGTAAGTGGAGTCCAACACGCCGAAGAGACTACTAGCAATATTTCCAACAATGACCAACGGCGCTCTTTGCTGACGTGATTTAGCTATTAGCATGTTTTCAGCTTGAAGATCCTCCTCGATGTGTTTAAAATGTTGATACATGCTTGTACATGACTCTGTTTCTGGAAACTGCTTGCGCAAGTGTCCAATTTTTGTTGTGCCTATTGAAAAGGTACTCATATCATTCCAGTAAGGTCGCAAATTGTAATATACAATTAAAGTCCAATCCGTTTTCGCAAGTTGACTCTTTCCAATCCTTTCGAAGAATATTCCTGGTTTCGATGCAAATTGAGTAACGTTAATTGATTGTGCTGCTACAAACGGTAATAGAAGAAGCATATCTATTAACGCCATTGTCAGCGAAGGCAGTGCTGATTTCTTCGGCCTTTTCGCCTGCCATCTTTGCCATGAATTGTCTTAATAATTCGTCCCAATGGCCATTGCAGAACTGGAGTATTGTCTTCCTTTATCAACACTAATGCTCCTTCCTTTATGTTTGCCGAGGATCTTCTCCATTTTTGTCGATGCTAAAGTTGTTGCAGATAATCAGTTGACCATTGAGTCCAAAACGTATGCTCTAACTTGGATACGGCTTGCCATTTCTGTCCCAATGATTGAGGTTGCTAAGATGGCTCACTATCTGCTTGTGCGGTTAATGGTTCTCCAATTAGAAAGTGTCCTGGGGTAAGTGCCGTCACATCATTTGGATCGCTCGATATCGGAACCAAGGGTCTTGAATTCATGATAGCTTCTATTTCCACTATCACAGTTTCTAATTCGTAGCATTGTCGCAGTGTAGAGTCTGACATTTTCCTCGACGACTTATGAATCGACGAAGTGCTGCCAAGAATGCTTCTGTTGTTAAATCGCTGACTAACTCCAAATGTACTGCCTTGGTCGCAAAGCAACAAAAGATTGCTATGTAGGCAATATGTGGCTTCTTTCCACGAATTTTGTAGTGAATTATAAATGGTCCACAATAGTCAACTCCAGAATTAAGGAACGGTCGAGCTTGTGTCACTCTTAAGGGTGGTAATTGTCCCATTATTTGTACCATTAATTTTGGTTTAGCTCTGGTGCATTTGTCACATTTTAAAATAACATTTCGAGCTATTGTTTTTGCCTTTATTGCCCAATATCTCTGCCTTGATGTGGCTATTAGAGTTTGGGCACCACAATGCATATTTTCCTTGTGGAATTTTTCAAATATTATTTTGACTATTGGATCATTATATGGCAATAGTACAGGATGTTTTGCATCGAATGACAGTTCAGATGCTTCCAATCTGCCTCCAAGAAAGGCGCTGAGACTGCTGCCTCGTCCGACTTCCCGGGACTTCTTAAGCTCTTTGATTTCAGCGCTAAAATGATTGTGCTGAATTAACCGCAGAACTATCTTCCGAGAATTTTCCAATTCTTCAAATGTCACCATTGTCGTTGCGTCTGAAGATTTCCTTTTGAAGCGCTTGATGTAGGCTACTATTCTTAGTAACTTGTCAAAGGAATTCCCATGGTTTTAACCATAAAGCCAATTCGGACTTTGCGTGGTAGCTACTAAGATTTCTGGGTTATCCTGGGGAAGTGCACGGCGTTCTGATTTTGCCGCAACAAATGGTAATGGCCATTTTGATGATGGACCATACAAAAACAGTGGACCATAAAACCAAAGACTGAAATTGGTGAACTTGGAGCCACTGATTCCTCTTGACCCTATGTCTGCAGCGTTGTTTTCCGATGGAAAATGGCGCCATTCCCTTTGCAACGATGCTTCTTGAATTGTGGTGATTCTAGTAGCCACAAATTTGTCCTTTATTGTTTTTGGGTCCAAAAATATGTTACAGTTCCTTGCAGCGACAATTGTTCTTTTATGGTCGCTGTTAATTAAGCATCTAATACTGCTGGCTTTTATTCCAATCTCGGGAGTGTGATTGTATTTACTGGAGCTAAACGTGACTTTGCACATAATAACTGTACAGTCACTCGTTTATCCTTGGGAACTGCACGAAGATATATGGCTGCAGCATCCGCATTTTCTGAAGCGTCGACGAACGTATTTATCTCCTTCGATACAGGAATTTTTCCATCAAACACATGACGAGGAATTTTAATGTCATTCAACATTTTTAAATCTTCCCGGAATTGCTTCCATTCCGATTGTAACTGCGTTGGCAATTCTTCGTTATATTCAAATTTCTCCTTTGTTAAGCCTTGCATGAATATTTTGGCCTTTATGACTACTGTAGAAAATATTCCGAGAGGATCGAATATTTTGAATATTTCTGAAACAACATCGCGTCTTGTTATTTTGTCTGTGGTCACAGTTTGTGTTTTTCCACAGAGTTTGTCAATTGTAGGATTCCAAGTGATTCCCACGGTTTTAATGCTGCCCTCATAGGCAGCATCTTCAAATTGTACGGTAGGAATGAAATCTTCCTTATTTAATCCTTGAAGAAGATGGTTACTATTTGCGCACCATTTTTATACCCTTGCAGAGGGTATTATGATTTCAGTCAGAAGCTTGCAACGCAGTGAAGGAGACGTTTCCGACCCCATAAAGTATATATATTCTTGATCAGCATCACTAGACGTGTCGATCTAGTCATGTCCGTCTGTCCGTCTGTCCGTCCGTCTGTCCGTCTGTCTGTTTCTACGCAAACTAGTCTCTCAGTTTTTGAGCTATCAGGATGAAACTTTCCCAAAAGTCTTCTTACTATTGCAGGTAGTAAATAAGTCGGAACCGACCGGATCGGACAACTATATCCTTTAGCTCCCATAGGAAGGATCGGAACAAAACGTTAAAAAAATTCTAGCTTCGGTGTTTTTTTCAAATAAAACCTTCTAGTCTTGGGAATATTATTTTTTATATATTTCTGAATTTCGAATTAAATATTTAAAAAATCGGATCACTATGTCATATAGCTGCCATAGAACGGTCGAAAAATTAAATGGAAATTAATAGGAAAAAAAGTATAGCTTTGTCGATTTTTATTACATTCCCTTCTACTCTGGGATGTGACTATTTTTAAATATTTCCGAATTTCGATTTTAATTTTAAAAAGATCGAACTACTAAATTATATAGCTGCCATAGAAACGATAAAAAAACAAGAGAGAACGCTATAGTCGGGTGCCCCGACAATCAGATACCCGTTACTCAGGTAAAGGGAGTGCGAGGGAGATGGAGATAGAAACTTTGAACACGCATAACTTTTTAACGAATGGTCCGATTTGAAAAATTTCTTCTACATTTCGATAGGTATTGATAAACACAATAAAACTGAATTTTTACTTTTCCGAAATATTGAAATTTTTAAAATCGTATATAAGCGATTGTGGGCGTTAGAGGGGGCGTGGCACCTTTTTAAAACAAACTTGCGCTGCGTAGGAACTCCTAGAATCTGCATGCAAAACGCCAATCTTCTAGCTTTTATAGTTTCCAAGATCTCAGCGTTCATACAGACGGACAGACAGACAGACGGACAGACAGACGGACAGACGGACATGGCTAGATCGACTCGGCTAGTGATCCTGATCAAGAATATATATACTTTATAGGGTCGGAAAAGCTTCCTTCTACCTGTTACATACTTTTGCACGAATACAATATACCCTTTTACTCTACGAGTAACGGGTATAATTAATGTGAAATAATAGAAAATTTAACATTTTTGCAATTTGTAAATTAATAATATGATCTGCAAGGGTATATAAGCTTCGGCTTGCCGAAGCTAGCTTCCTTTCTTGTCTTATTTTAAATCCGGAACTTAAAAGAATGTGATTAAGCTCCTTTTGTATTTGAAGGGCCTCTGGAATTGTATCAGCTCCGGTGATACAGTCGTCGACGTAAAAATCGTTTTTAAGAGCAGATGATCCTATAGAATATTTCTGCATTTCCTTGCTTGCTAAATATTCCAAGCATTTTGTTGCCAAATATGGTGCAGACTTTGTGCCATAAGTGACGGTTTTCATACATACAACTTAAGCCTTTCAGACGGATCATTTCTCCAGACGATCATTTGATATTGCTGATCATTTGGGTTTATCCAAATTTGCCTGTACATTTTTTCAATGTCAGCAGTGAATACATATTTATGCATTCTAAATCGAAGCAGTATTGACATTAAACTGTTTTGCACATCTTTCCCGGAAGATGTGACTGCAGATGCGTCAAATACAACTCTTAATTTGGTTGTCTGACTGTCGGGTTTGAGAACACAATGATGCGGTATAAAGTAATGGGACTTCGGAAGATGTTTATGGGGTACTTCCTTCATGTGCCCAAGAGCTTCATACTCCTTCATGAACTCAATGTATCCTTTTTTTATTTCGTGATCTTTTTGTAGTCGTTTCTTCAACGAATAAAACCCTCTCGTGGCAATGCCACGACTCTCCCCCAGCGCTGAAGTATGCTCCAAAAAGGGTAACTTAACAATCAGTCTAGAGTCCTGAGCCTTCTGAACGTTTTGATCTTCACACTGTTTCTCCATTGGTGAATAGAATTTTGACTCTGGTTCCAAATTATCCAATTCCCAGATTTTAGCAAGTTGCTCATCAACCTTTTCTCCTTCCGTGAGTACAGCACATACTGATGATGACGGTGCTCTCTCCGAAATTTTGCCGGCTACAATCCATCCAAGTTTGGTATTCTGTAGCTTGGGAAGTCCATTCTTTAAACTCATGCACTCGGCTTGCATTATATTGAAGTAATGCTCGGCTCCAAGAAGAATATCATTTTTTCCAGGCTTTCCAAATTAAGGGTCAGCCAACATTATATTTTTTGGTATTTTCCAATTATCAGTCGAAATTGTATACGTTGGTTGGCAAAACCATTGCTTCAAGCCGTGAACTAAAATCGCCTTGTTTTGACTTTAGCTGAACGTTGATCCTTGCATTGAACGTTTGACATTTTCCACCAATGCCATTTATTTTCAGCATCGAATTTGTGGTTTTCAGTGAGAGTATTTTAATTGCTCTTTCGGGAATGGCATTAATTTGGGATCCAGAGTCAAGCAGCTCTGAATTCTGCCTTTTGTCCATTTACTCCTTGAATAATTACGCGGGCAGTCGCCAGGAGAATGTAACTGGATTGCTTTCCACTTGCAGATGCGGCCGTGATACTATCCGAGAGGTCCGGCTTTGTTTCCAAATGCAAGGTATTGTGTTTTTTGTTGCATTTAAAGCAATCTCTCTTTGTGCATGTCTTTGACGGGTGATTTTGGCTTAGACATTTAACACATAATTTTTGTTTTTGAACCCAGTTAAGACGTTCTGCTGGGGTTTTCTTTAGAAATTCATTGCATTTACATATGCTGTGATTTGGTTTCTTACAAAAGAAACAGTTATATTGTGTTTCAGCTCCAACTGATGCACATGTATTTGATTTTTTTCCTTTTTCTGATCCAATAGCTTCAAGAGTGAGAAACCTTTGTTCAAGAAAACTTAAAAATTGGTTCAAAGGCTGAATTTGCCGTGTATTTTGAACGGATTGCTCATACAACAAGTGGTTTTGTCGATCAAGCTTTTTTGTTAGAAGACAGAGTAGAAGTGGATCCCATTTGTCTGTCTCTATGCCGATGTTATTGAGAGCAGATAATGTTTCCTTTACATTATCATGCAATGATTTAATTGATTTGGAATCATTTGTAATTATTGAATGATCCAATAATTTTTGAATTAAAGTATTACTTAATACTCTTTTATTGTTGAAGCGTTCTTCAAGTGTTTTCCACGCAGTTAAAAAATTTGCCTCAGTTAGCGAAAAATGGCGAATTAGACGCTCTGCCTCTCCATTAACGTTAGTCTTTAAGTACCAGATTTTTTGTATAGTGGGTAGAGTTAATTCATGAAGCCTTTTTTTAAATATGTCATAAAACTGTTGCCATTTTAAAAAATCCCCATCAAATTTGGGTATGGCTACCTTTTGAAAATGTAATGCGTTTTGAACAGCGCTTGTTGGAGAACTATTTGTTATCTCCTTTTTTACATACATTTCTGTTTGTACTTTTATGACTGCATCTTCTGCTGCCATATATCTGCTGTCGTCATATCCAAGTTCCTTCGGGTCCTTAAATTTTTTATAAATTTGGACATGAATATCTTTTATTTCATTCCAGTATTGTGTTATGACGGTCGAGAAATTCTGTTTCGTTTCTTTGGTCATTTTATTCATGATGCGCTCTAAACTATCAAGCAGCACCCTTTGTTCTCTGAACATCGATTCTATTTCAATGTCCTCTGCTGTGGATGCGATGGATGTAGCATCCGCTTCCAAGAGAGACAACTGATTGTTGAATTCTGTCTTATAGTCCTCAACCAGTTGCTTAATTTTATTAAAAAATTCATTATCAAAATAATCGTGTTCTAACGTGACTCCTTTGAGGAAATTATTTATTTGATTATCTCCAGAGTTAAATTGATCCCACAGGGTTTCTAACGTTTATAAATGTTCTCTGTAGTAGGCTGGCTTAGTCTTCCTGTCAACGGAGTCCTTTTTGTAATTCCGAATGACATTCTGAATTTGCTCTCCCATCGATAACTGTCCTGTCAACAACTGATGAATGCTGTTCAGTGCCATTTTACCTTTTTTATATAATCCGATTAAGAGGTATTTTCTAATGATGTGCCTCGACTCACACCGTTGGATATATATATGTAAATTGGCTTTGAACAGATCGAACAGTGAAACAGCAGTTTATCTGGTTCAAATCGCCTGGTTGATCAGAACCTGTCCTTTTTTCAACGTAAATCCTTACAGTGTTTGATCGCCAAGTTGATCGCACGCCTGAAGTAGTTGAATTTACCTTCCTTTGGTCGCCTTGTTGACCGTTGAAGACTGTAATTGACGTCGTGAAGTCGGATCAAATGGATATTATATTTGACCGATATATGCGGTTCAAATTTTTTACCAAATTGACCTTGGGTTGATCAAACTACTTATGATCGATGATGCTGGCTCAAATTGGAGTCCCAATTTGAACAATTGTTGCGGTTCAAAGTCGGGGTCACCAAATGTAGGATTTCTACCGAAATCTGTTTTAGCTAAAAGGGTTTTTTTTGCGTGCCTAAAGTACAAAACCAGTGGCAAAAGTCGCCGCAATAAGTACAGAACAAATAAATACAGAAGTGAATACGTCAAGAGTTCTTTTCGTACTGATTTTTTTGAGTATGGATCCGGGTTTATATACATGATTTGGGGGTACAAAGATATTTACTTAGGTCTAGTCTAGATACAAATGGACAACATGGTTTATAATCAGTTTACAAGAAAATATTCTAAATAAGCAATTACATCTACCAAATGGTCGGGTTAGAGTTTCCCAAGGGTTATGACAGATGGTGTGAAGACACGTCCGTCGGATGGATGCATATGGTGTATGACCCGTTTATCACATGCAGATGTGCGCAGACCAGGATATCAGCTACCTATTTATTTAGGTCAAAGTAGCTACCAGCAACGAACGAATTTCTGCTAAGTCGAAATCGCACAGATGCTATCCGGTCCTGTGCACAATAATGCATACGGTTCTCCTAGTCATTGAAGTCTTCCTTTTGCAATTTGAAGTATTAGGTTGACAAAAAAGTCTTGCGGTATTTTCGCTAGTTGGCGCTGAAAGCGCGTAGTTCTTGTTTTATTAGTCGCATCTGGTCATAATATACCTTTTTGGAAAGCTCATTTCACGCGCTAGCACGTGACAAATTGATTGTCTTTTCTTTTAAGTCGTTCGTGAGTTATAGCGTCGCAATCATGGAGCAAAATAAAGAGAAAATACGGCATATTTTACAGTACTACTACGATAAAGGCAAAATGCATCTCAAGCCGTCAATAAAATTGTGCAGTTTATGGACACGATACAGTTTCCATTTCCACCGCACAACGATGGTTTCAACGTTTTCGTTCTGGTGCAGAGGGGGTCAAAGAAGGAAGGCCTGTCGTAGAAAAATGCGATAAAACCGGCATAGTAGTAGCCGTAGCATCGGTAAAGAGCTTGGCTTAAGTCATCAAGCCGTTATAAACCATTTGAAGAAGCTTTGAGTCACTTAAAAGCTCGATGTAAAAAAGGAACAAAATAATATAATAAAAATGCCGCAGGACTTTTTTGACAACCCAATATATTGCAAGGCGGGCGGAATGTCTACGCCTATTCTAGTTTATTTTTAGTATTTTTTCTTTACGATAAATTTAAGTTTTTTCTATAAGTGAGATCTGGTCTCATCACCGTCACGAAAATCGTACATATCCCTGTCTCTCTTTCACCCCTGACGAACGTTCTCTCTGCCCTCTTCATTCCTCTCTTCGCTCTGAGCGCGCTCGCATATGCTGAGAGCTCAGCTCTGCTGAGGACGTTATATATGTTTACCTGTCTGTCTCTCTTAAGCGATAGAATGAGATAGCTTCATAGAGACTGGTAGAATTATCGATAGTGGGCGCCATAGATAGTCGACGATAGTTTATTTTAAACCATCGATAGTGTCGATAGTGGCTCGATAGTATAGCCCTACAAACATTTTTTTTTAGAAAATATAATAAAATTATTCTTTATTTTAACAAAGTTACGATTTAAAAGTAAAAGAATGAAACGAATACAATAAAATATGCTTTATTTCAGCCAAGAGTTGCGATTTAAAAACAAAAAATGTAAACATTTTTTATAGCCGTTACTCGTAGAGTAAAAGGGTATATTGTATTCGTGCAAAAGTATGTAACAGGTAGAAGGAAGCGTTTCCGACCGTATAAAGAATATATATTCTTGATCAGGCACCAACCCGTTTATAGCGATCTCTCTTGTTTTTAAATGTTACCTTCTACTCTTGGGAATATTATTTTTTAAATATTTCTGAATTTCGAAATAAATTTTAAAAAAATCGAATCACTGCTATGGGAATTGTCAAAAAATAAAATGGAAATGAAAAGGAAAAAAATTATATTTTCATTGATTTGTATTACATTCTCTTATTTTCTGGTATATAGCTTTTCTTAAACATTTCAAAATTTCGAATTAAATTATAAACACCAAAATTTGGAAGGCTATATTATATAGCTGCTATAGAAAGGATACCAAAACAAGAGAGAACGCTATAGTCGTGTGCCCCGACAATCAGATACCCGTTACTCAGGTAAAGGAAGTGCGAGGGAGATGGAGATAGAAACTTTGAACACGCATAACTTTTTAACGAATGGTCCGATTTGAAAAATTTCTTCTACATTTCGATAGGTATTTGTTCACGCCAAATAGGCGCCCCCAGCCCCGGCCAGTTTTCCCTTCAACCGCCCCTGGAGCCTTGACAGTCGAGAGAGCAGTTCTTCCAGATCGCTCGCATCTCGCTCTCTCGCACTGTTAAGTGTCTCCACTCCGCTCTCCAAGCGGCTCTTGGAACTTCCTCTCGGTAGTGTTAAATCAGTTCTAATTTACCAGTGTAAACGACCCGTACGCAAGTGAAGTCAATAAATCGTGGAGTATATTTTATAAAGTGAACCGAAAACATTTCGACCGTTTTTTTGCATTGACTTCTCGGGATCGGTATCACCACGCACCCCCCTATTGGAAAAGCCCGCCCCCCGACAGTACATGGTCCTTCGAGCCGGATAATTCTAGAAGAGGAGACGAAGTTCCAGCACCAGCGTTCAACCAGGCGGATTTTTCCCATATTCTTTTCCATCAATTTAAGATAAGTACGACCGTTCTTATTTCTACGTATTTCTGCCGACCAGCCAGATATTTCCAATTTTTCCAATCCAATTTCGTATATCTGTCTGATCGGCCATTCCATTTTGCATACGATCGCCATATTCCGGCTTCTTTTTTCGTATTGCTATTTCCATTTTCATACGACCGCCATTTTCCGGCTTCTTTTTTCGTATTGCTATTTCCATTTTCATACGACCGCCATTTTCCGGCTTCTTTTTTCGTATTTCCCCATTTCCATATTCGGGTTCATACGGACATACAATCCAGATGCACACTTTTTAATGTACGTACATACATATGCGTGACCAGTGCAACATATGTACGTAAGTTAACATACACGTACCTCCATTCGCGTCACACCCTGCGAACATTTCTACAGCGACATTTACCATACAGTCCACATTATCTCCAATTTCCAAATTTATTAAAAATTACAATTTTAAAATACAATTTATATACATACATTCCCGAGTCCCACAAACACACATATCCATACGCCCATACACACACACACACATATACATAAAATGCATGCTTATTAATGTACGTACATATCTTCATATCCATTTCAACGTATGTGCATAAGGGAAAAGTCACGTAACGTAACGTAAGGCAACGTAAGCAAGATAACACGTACGTTCCGTCGAGGTACGCCCTACAAACATTTCCAAATCGACATCTAAAATACAGCCCACATAATTTATAATTTCCGGATATAAAATATACAATTTATACACATATTTCCGAGCTCCCATAAACACATATATCCACAAATTAAAAACATATAATCCTGATGCCTGCGAATTAATACATATGCCCGTCCTCCGCAACATATGCACATAAAGGAGAAACGCACATACGTTCACCCAGCATACCCTACAAAATTTCAACATCCGTTTATGATTATATTATACATTGGCAAAATAACTTGTTTCCACTGAACAAAATTTATTATATTTGGAAAAATTACCTAAGTAACTTGTTTCCACTGAACAAAATCTCTAAAGATTATAAAATGAAAGACCGATTTTTAAGGGGATACGACCACAGCCCAAACCTTAAGAGCTACAGCAGCCAAATTTTTGCACAGTATTTCATTGGGGGCGTAGGCGCCCACTAAGATCCGACATGTCCCCCCAGTGGCCCCAAACAGCTCCAACATCCATATTTAGAGCAAAAAAGAATTAGATGTACTTAAGCTTAACTTCTAAAGTGGTTGGAATTTCGATATTTGGATTTTGCAGAATTTTAGGTCTTGAAAAGGCCTAATTAGAAATCTAAAAGAAATTTCGATATCCCCCATAATTTGGGGGCTACATTTTAAATTATCTTTTCGATTTTAAAAATCTAAACCGCTGCTCCGATCAAGATGATTTTTGGATCATTAGTTATTCTATGGCCCAAATGCTTAAGTTTTATTTTTCAAGTTTTTAACATTTTTTAAGTATTTTTAACGAATTTATTTAGATTTTCTAAGTTATTGCGTTGCATTTTGTGGGAACCTGCCGAGAGAGCGAAACCCAGAGAGCGGATGCCAAGAGAGCGACGGCCGAGAGAGCAACAGCCAAGAAAACTGACGAGGGGGTGGGGTAGTGCTGTGTGTGATAGGGAGGGGAAAGGGGCAATTTAAGTTCAAATTAGGTTTGGATTTTAAAAACTTAAACTGCTGTTCTGATCAATATGATTTTCGATCAATAGTCATGTGGATCAAATACTTAGGTTTTATTTTTAAAAAAATATTTTTCATTTTGTAGCATGTGTACAATACATGTACAATACAATACATACACACAATATGTGTGTATGTTTCTACTTGAAAGTAGATAATGTGCTTAAATACAAATAAAAACATTAATTTCCTTTTAGCCAATGCAAAATTTGTCGAGCTTAAAATTAACAAGAGAGAACGCTATAGTCGGGTGCCCCGACAATCAGATACCCGTTACTCAGGTAAAGGGAGTGCGAGGGAGATCGAGATAGAAACTTTGAACACGCATAACTTTTTAACGAATGGTCCGATTTGAAAAATGTCTTCTACATTTCGATAGGTATTGATAAACACAATAAAACTGCATTTTTACTTTTCCGAAATATTGAAATTTTTAAAATCGTATATAAGCGATTGTGGGCGTTAGAGGGGGCGTGGCACCTTTTTGAAACAAACTTGCGCTGCGTAGGAACTCCTAGAATCTGTATGCAAAATGCCAATCTTCTAGCTTTTATAGTTTCCGAGATCTCAGCGTTCATACGGACAGACGGACAGACAGACAGACAGACAGACGGACAGACGGACAGACGGACAGACGGACATGGCTAGATCGACTCGGCTAGTGATCCTGATCAAGAATATATATACTTTATGGGGTCGGAAACGCTTCCTTCTAGCTGTTACATACTTTTGCACGAATACAATATACCCTTTTACTCTACGAGTAACGGGTATAATAATTATCAATCAAATGTGGAATCGGAAAATAATAAGTTACTTCGCTACTTTTGTATGAGATGCCAATCTTTTCGTGTGTTTACAAATGTTTTCGATTCATTCAAAACAACAAATTTGAAACAATTTACAAACAAGTGTACATTTGTGCGCAAATTAAAATTGCATTGATAGTATTGTAACTGATAGAAAGTATACAAATTCACTACTTTTACATAGATCACATTCATTTATTATATAGCTCTGCCAGTAGCCTTCCGATTCTCTCTCATGAAGGATTTTCTACAAAGGATGTTTACACAAAGGTTTTCAAAAAAACGCGCTAATAAGAAATAAGAAAGTCCTGACAACCGTACTATAAACAAATTTTAAGCGAACGAAGTCGCTCCGGGTAAAGCTAGTTTATTATATATTGCAAAATTACCAAAATAACTTGTTTCCACCGAACCCATCGCCACGATACGCCTTTCCAAATTTTGCATGATATTTAGTTCAGCAGCGCACACACCGTTGTAGCATATAACCTGCAAATACATCTGCTAGGTTTTGCCACCCGAGCTGATGGGGGTTGTGTTCATAGGATAGTCGCACGTGCTGGTTCCGGCTGTATTATCGGTAGAAGGTGGGGTTCTAGAGAATCCTTGGACAACTTGCTCGCAAGCTTTTAAATCTTAAAAAAAATCACGTGCTGATCTTTAATTCAATCAAGGGGAGGGTAAACTGCTAAGGATATATAAGGAGAGTATCTTTACTTAAACCCTCCTGTGAGAGAAGACGCTCTAGGGTTTCGTTGTGTTTGCGCTGAGCAGTTGTGAAAGCTGCAGCGGATGCCCACCCAACCATGATCACCAAATTCCACTTAAAATTCATTGGTAATCCCAATAACAACAAACAAACTATTTTATTCTCTCTCTACCTTCTTTCGATGCATGACTCCCAAATTGATAACGCTTAGTGTTGCATTATTACCTCAAAAACAAAGTATTTATTCATTAAAATTAACTTTAGGTGTTCCTAAACACCAACTCATTGTGCAGGAAAATAATTAATAAATTGGATATATTTTACCAACAGTAAATGTGTATAGGTATACAAGAATTAAATTATTTATATATATTCTGTTTATTTTATAGGGGGGTTTACTTTATAGGACTGATGCATTCCATTTTACTTCTTGTGATTCGATATAGGTATATTTATATATTTTGTTTCTCTTTAAAAATAGTTCGATAATAATTTTTCATAACTTAAATAATTTGTGATCAAAAATAGGAAATGAAATCAAATTTAAAATCCAAAGAATAGTTTACACTGGTATATGTGCAAAAAAAAAAAACAAATGGAATGATAATTCAGAATTAATATTTGTTTTCCGTTTCAATGTTTGGTTTTAACTTAAATTATTAAATAATTATATTTTATTTCAGATTCATTTTAATTCCAAGGTTTTAATGTTTTATTTAACTTTTTCCAATGGCTCTTAAACTGTATGCATGTATGCAGATAGGAAGTGTGGTTTTGTTTTCTTTGTTTTCTTTTATTTTGTTTTTGCACTTTTTCTTATCTGCACACGGCTGGGAATTTTCAAGAAAATATAACGAAAAAACTGGTTTTAACCAAACATTAAAACTATATTTGGTTCCGCTTAGAATTCACAAATCCGCTACGTATGTATAATAAAAGAGAATAAGTACACTTACATATTTTATCCACGTCCAAAAGATATTTTGCTGGAATGAGTGTGCTCTGTTGGTGTAATTTTAAATAAAGGTGTGGATTAGGAGTTCACTGCGCTTAGTTAATAATTATTTTAAATCGTTTGTCTTTTCAACTAATTTTAGATAGGATTTATCATTCAATTTTGTTAGTTCTTGCCGATTGTCTTTTTTTTATAGTGTTTGGGAATTTGATTTCACTTTTACAACATTCAATATTTCTTTTCTTTTTGTTTCATTTATTATAAAAATATATTGGAATGCGGTCAGGCCTTTATCTACCTCAAAAAGTTGCATGAACGCCTGTAAAACGCCTTTTCTTATTTAATTTGATTTGATTTTTAGATTATATTATTTTTTTGGTAGTTTTTTTTTTTTTTTTATTGACGCCTAGGTGCACTGATCGTGGCCAAAAAAACTTAAAAGGGAAACTTCCACGGATGGCACTTAATTCCTCTTAGGCAGACCTCCCTGTAGTTTTAGGGGCTAGGCACTGCATATGTGTAGGGTCCGCCAGAGATCACGTGGAGGAATGGAGAACAGCTCCAGGTCGAAATGGGGCTATTTACGGCCAACTCCGCGACACGTGCAAGGGTAACCTTCAAGCCGAATAAGTTTTAATACTAGCCAGATAATCTCCATCCAACTCTTAAGACCGTCGAGACTGTACAGTCAACTATACCGCAGTATACTGACTTTAAATTGGTCGGGAACTGGGTGCCTTATAGTGGCACCCAAAATCCTAAGAAGAACTCCAAGCTGGTTATATTTTATTTTACGTGAAGCACGTATTTGGTATTAGTCCGTGTATAGCACAATATTAATATAAAGGCTGCTACGTTAAGGTCACAAAATGGAAATTTTTACTTTGCACTGTAGGTCTGTTCAATTAGGCAGCCACGAGGTAACAGAAATAGCAAAGAGGAATTTGAATACAGTCAAGTGCAAAATTTGGAAATCGAGTGGCGTGAGCAGTGGAAAGATAATTGGAAATATGAGATAAATTGCATATTTCAGATCTGGCGTTACCTTGGAGAGAGCATTATCTAAAGCTTAGCCTGATACTGCGTATTACTAGGTATACTTTTAGGATCATCTGGTTGACCAAGCGCACTACACCGTCGGCTCACATCCATTAAAATAAAAATAAATAAATAAATACTTTTTTTTGTGAAAGCCGTGACGGTGCGCGATATATATTTTCCGATTCCTACCGCTCATTTTCGCAGCACAGCAACCAACTGCAAATATCTTGCAGAATATTATTTTTCCACAACAGCGTTATTTTCCTCGCACATTAAAATAGTTGTTGCGAAAACTTTGAAATTTGTATTGGTGTTCCGTTTCCACATATTCCACAAGCGGACCGGAGCTGCAACGCTAAGAGGAAACACAAGCGGACTGCTTGCAAGGAATCTGCGAGGAATCTAAAGCGCCACTGCGATATATTATTTTTTTTTGGTTTTTTTTAAACAAAATCAAATTAATTCCATAAGATTTTTGTCGCGTCGCTCCACTATACATTTGACATTGTTAACATTCAGCTGTTAGGATTTTCGAAATTTTGGGGCGCACCTGTATCTTCCGGAAGTTATCCATTTCGTCGTTCCTTTTCTTTACGAATCAATCCCGGTGATCCGCAACAGCGTGACCACATTCCAGGAATGCCAGGAGACAAAACAAAGTTGTCAGTTCCGTCTGCAAATAAAACGCGATCGCTATCCGCATCTCCTCGCGCGCGCAGCTTAGGCCCAGTATCCTCAAAGTCAAAGAGCGAAACTTCATTAGCCACCCAAGAAGGCGACAAGAAGTTGTCTATTCCTACGAGCAGTCAGAAACGATTGTCTCTGAGTCCGCTCACGCCTAAGGTTAGGTCACAAATCCAGACCAAGTCCGTAAACTCACTAGCAACTCGTTCTCAGGCGAAAATGAGTAACGAAATTGCAGTTGCAGCCCTCGCGCGGTTTATCACGGTGTCCGACCGTATGAGCCATTTCAGAGCGACCATAGAAACTCCAGGAGCTGCCGCTCCGTCCGTCTACACATGTAAAGTCCGTCAGGAACAAGTCCGTTCACTCTGGGACAAAGCCGAGAAGGAATTTGAAGCGTGTCTAGACACGATTTCCAGCCTTACGACTGAAGGGGCGGCGGATATTTTGGCGACTCTGCACCGAAAATATGAGTATTGCTATTCGGTGTACGAGGAGCTATCGGTTCAGCTCAGCGAGTTAATTGACCGAGCCAGTTCACAGCAACCGTTGTCGAGCACCGACAATCAGTCCGCGTACATTCCGTCTGGGTGCCGGTTGCCTCCATGTAACACAGAAGTATTCGAGGGAGACTATCTCAAATGGCCAACATTCAGGGACCTTTTCACTGCCGTCTACGTCAACAACACACGGTTGACGCCGGTCGAGAAGTTATTCCATCTCAACGCGAAAACGAGCGGTGAAGCAAAGGCAATTGTTGCCAAGTCCCCGCTCACTAATGATGGTTTCCCTTCCGCTTGGGATGCGCTTCGAGACCGTTTCGAAAACAAAAGACTTTTAGTGAACAGTCAGCTCAAGCTCCTATTTAACTTGGTTTCCGTTAATGCCGAAACTGGCCACTCCATAAAAGAGCTTCAGAGCACCATCCAAGGGTGCCTGACAGCATTAGCCCACTCCAAAATATCAACCGAAAATTGGGATTGCTTGCTGGTCTACCTGTGCACCAGTAAGTTGCCCAGATTGACCCTTTCCTTGTGGGAACAATCCCTTACATCAAAGTCTGATATTCCTACATGGGATGAGATGAACGCGTTCCTTAGCGATAGGTATAGAACCTTAGAAGCCATTGAGGACATGAAGCAGAGTCTTGGTGGTCCGTCAACTTCCAAAAATTCCCAAGTTACGAAGAAGCTTAACTCCTTTGAAGCCAAAGTGAGTGTCAAACCAAAGAGCTGCGATTTGTGCTCTAAGGAGAGTCACCCAGTGCGGTTGTGCCCTCGCTTCATTCAGATGGCAATCGAGGCGCGGGAAAGCTACATAAAAAAGAAGCAGTTATGCTTGAATTGCTTCGCGAGAGGCCATCAGCTCCGGGATTGTTCCAGTACGCACAGCTGCTTCGTATGCCGAGGGAGACATCACACGCTTTTGCATCGAGGCAACCCATTTTCCAACAATCCAAGTTCCTCTGGACATGTGAGACCTAGATCCGATCCTCCGTCGGGAGGCTCAGACATTCCCGATGAACACTCAAATGTACAAGTCTGTTTTGCCTCAGGCTCAAAGGCAGTTCTGTTGGGCACGGCAATGATTGATATTTGCCACCTCGGCACCCACTTCCGAGCACGCGCTTTGATCGACTCGGCATCTGAAGCGACGTTCATAACGGAGCGTCTTTTCAAGTTGGTCAATCTGCCGTTCCTCCCCATTCAAGCTCAAGTGTCTGGTTTAAATCAGACCGTTTCTGCCCAGTCAACAAGGCTTTGCCATTTCGCCATTCGTTCTCCTACTAAGCCGGGCCGGCAGTTAGACACCGCAGCGTATGTTCTGCCAGAACTAGCAGGCAGATTACCCTCACATTCCATTCCACAAGATATCCTGAGAGATTTGCCAAACCTTCAATGGGCAGATCCCACATTTCTCCAGAGTTCCCAGATAGACGTTCTTATCGGAGCTGATATTCTTCCATCCGTGCTGCTGAGTGGCACAAAGACCAACATCTGCGGATCTCTTTTTGGGCAAGAGACCATCTTCGGGTGGGTGCTCACTGGTCCAGTGTCCATGTCCACAAGTAACCGAGTCTCAGCCTTTACGACTCAAGTTACAAAAACAAAAGTGAGGCGTCCTTAGACAAACTTCTTACAAAGTTTTGGGAGGTGGAAGATCTACCATCAAAAATGGTAAAAGAGTCCGATTCCGTCTGCGAAAGTAATTTTCTACGAACCACAACTAGAGACGCGAGCGGGAAGTACGTAGTGACGTTACCGTTCTGCGACCCCGATCATTGTGGATCTGAGTTGGGTTACTCAAGGTCTATAGCACTTGCTCAGTTTCTGAGAAACGAGAATCGTTTACGAAGAGACACTCCATTAAATGAGCAGTACAACTCCGTGATTCAAGAATATTTGGATTTAGGCCATATGAGAGAGGTTTCGCCCACTCACAATTCTCCAAACTACTACCTCCCACACCATGCGGTTATAAAACCCGAAAGCACGACCACGAAACTTCGGGTAGTATTCAACGCTTCCAGCCCTTCAGCAAATGGGACTAGCTTGAACGATGTGCTTCATGCCGGTCCAGTCCTCCAATCTGACTTAACAATTCAGATTTTAAAGTGGCGCTATTTCAAGTTTGTTTTTAGTGCAGATATCACGAAAATGTATAGGCAGATCTGGGTCGATCCAAAGCACACGCTTTTCCGAAACAAGGAAGGTGACATTCGAGATTACGAGCTGAAAACCGTAACATTCGGTGTCAATTGCTCGCCCTATCTCGCCATCCGAGTGCTGAAACAGCTGGCTGATGACGTCGATCAGCAGTTTCCAAAAGCCAGTCACATATTCCGCAACTTCATGTATGTTGATGACGTTTTAGCAGGATCGAATTCTCAACAAGAAGCTCAACTTGCCATTCAGGAGTTAGTAACCGCTTTGAATTCGGCCGGTTTTCCGCTTAGAAAGTGGACTTCCAACCACAAGGGGGTTTTAAAGGACATTCCAAATGAGCATCTTCTCCATTCTGAGTTCCTAAATATTGATGCCGAAAGTACAGCCAAAACTCTCGGCATTCGCTGGAAAGCAACCACTGACGAGTTCTACTTCGTGCCCCCAGAAATATCCGTCAAGTCCTCCTATACGAAAAGAGAAGTTCTCTCCCAGATCGCAAAGCTATTCGATCCCGCTGGATGGCTTGCTCCGTTCATCGTCCGGGCCAAAATTTTTATGCAGGAGATCTGGCTGCAAGAGTTAGGCTGGGATGACAACCTTCCCGACGAAATGAGCCATAGATGGCAAGTGTTCCTGCAAAGTTATTCCGATCTCGATCAAATCCGGATTCCGAGATGGATCGGTTACCAGCCCCATGTAAAAATCGAGCTTCACGGTTTCTGTGACGCTTCCCAAAAGGCCTATGGGGCTGCCCTGTATGTCAGGGTTGAAGTCGGTCAGCAGATATTGACTAATTTGCTTACGGCAAAGACCCGGGCTGCCCCTGTGAAAACCGTATCCCTCCCTCGAGTTGAGCTATGTGGTGCCCTATTGCTGGCAACCGCGTAACCAAAATAGCTCAAGCTACAAAGATTGAGAATTGGTCACATGTGCGGTCAGAACACAATTCTGCCGACCTAGCTAGTCGCGGCGTGTCCCTGCAAGAGCTGGGCGATAGCAACCTCTGGTGGCATGGGCCCCAGTGGTTACAATTGCCCAAACTTCAATGGCCAGAAACTTCGGATCCACACCCAGTCACTGAGTTAGAGCAGCGCGCGGTGAAGGTTCATTTCGCAAAGCTCCCCGCTGATGATTTCCTTGACCGTTTTTCCAGACTAGACAAGGCTTTACGAGTCCTAGCTTACGTCCAAAGGTTCCTAAATTGCTGTCGTAAGGCTCCGGTAAGTCCGGATAGGCAGCTCAGTAATCAGGAAATCCGGGAGGCTGAGAGGACCTACATAATACTTGCCCAGCGTGAAGAGTACGCGCTCGAGCGTCGATTGTTGCGAAGCAAAGGATCCATACCCGCATCAAGCCAAATTGCTAATTTGTTTCCATTCATAGACCAACATGGACTATTAAGAGCATGTGGTCGCTTATCTGCCTCCAAGGGCCTGCAGTATGACGAGCGCCATCCTGTATTACTCCCGTACAGCTGTCGGTTATCTCGTCTTCTTGTCCAATTCACGCACCAGATTACGCTTCACGGCGGCAACCAATTGATAGTGCGCCTGATGCGATCCAAATATTGGATTCCTAAAGTCAAGAATCTGGTAAAGGGCGTGGTGAATTCATGCAAGGTGTGCACCATTTATAAAAAAAGACTGCAGACCCAATTGATGGGCGATTTTCCGACTGATCGAGCCTCTTTTTCCAGGCCATTTACTTACACCGGCGTCGATTACGCCGGCCCCTTTGAGGTAAAAAACTATACAGGGAGAGCTTGTCTCATCACTAAGGGATATGTTTGTGTGTTTGTGTGCTTTTCTACGAAGGCCATCCATTTGGAACCAACCTCCGACCTTACAACTGAGAAGTTCCTAGCAGCGTTTGCGCGTTTTGTAGCTAGAAGAGGTTGTCCTCAGCGGGTCCATTCCGACAACGGTAAAACCTTTGTTGGTGCCTCAAGTCTTATTTCCCGTGACTTTACGCAAGCACTAAAGGAGTCAGTGACTGATGCGTATAGCCATCAGGGACTCGTGTGGCGTTTCATACCCCCAGGAGCTCCTCATATGGGAGGCCTGTGGGAGGCAGGAGTAAAGAGTTTTAAAACGCTGTTTTACAAATCCACGTCCGCTCGCAAGTATACATTCGAAGAGCTTTCCACGCTTCTGGCAAAGATTGAAGCCTGCCTTAATTCCAGACCACTCTCTCCAATGTCAGAGGACCCGACAGACTTGCTGGCACTGACGCCAGGCCATTTTCTGATCGGGGGTCCGTTGCTTTCCACGGCGGAGCCTGAAATTAAAGGCGAAGCCAAGTCAATTATAAATCGATGGCAACATCTCAAGGCCCAGCATCAACAATTTAGTTCGCGATGGAAAGAAGAGTATCTAAAGGAACTCCACAAGCGCAACAAGTGGCTAAGTCCATCCAGAAATCTACAAGTCGACGATATGGTAGTCATCAAGGACGATAACTTGCCATCAAATGACTGGCGGCTCGGCAGAATCGTAGCTGCTATCCCAGGAGCTGATACTAGAGTACGCGTCGTAGATATTCTTACTTCTCGTGGAACCATCCAACGTCCGGTCCACAAACTAGTACATCTTCCTATGGAGGACAAGGCAATCTCCGCACTTCCGCAATAATAACTTCTGTCCTCATTCTAGTACTTCTTCCTATGGAGGCCAAGGCAACCTCCGCTTTCCAAAAATAGTGCTTTCTGTCCTTATGTTTCAAAATCCGTTCAAAATTGATACTAAATTCGTTTATCATTTTATTATACCAGCATCAAAACCATGGCTCCACGTCCTCGCAGCGCCCAAACTTTGGACGACAGACGTTCACGAGGTACTCGATCCTACCGCTGCCGAGTCTGTCGGGGAATCCATCCTCTACGGAAGTGTACCCGCTTCCTCAGGCTCAGCACGGAGAAGCGGCTCCGCGCCGTCCTCATAAACAAATATTGTGCGAATTGCCTGGCCCATCAACACTCCGGGGGGCAATGTCGCAGTGGCGACACGTGCAAAAAGTGCGGGCAGAACCATCACACGCTGCTCCACCTGCACGAGATGTCCGGGACACGTCGCCAGCCGCCGTCCACGACACGTCGCCAATCGCCGTCCCCGACACGTCGCCAATCGCCGTCCCCGCCACGTCGCCAATCGCCGACCTCGCAACATCGCGAATCGACCGCTCGGGCATCAAGGGCAGTCTCGCGATCTCCTTCGCCATCGGCAAGGGAAGCACGGACACCGGTCCGACGTCCAGCGTCAGCAGCAACTCCATCAGTGGCGGCTCTCCTGCAGCATCAGAGCCTCCACATTCTTCCGACGGCCATCGTGTTCCTGGAGTCTGGGGCCACCACCTTCGAGACGGCCGCGTTGATCGACCCTTGCACTCCCGTCAGCACCATCGACCGCTCCCTGGCAACTGCGTTCAAGTTGCCCACGACGACAGTGAGAGGCGAGGAAGTCTGCTCGACGACAATCCGGTCGAGAACGGGCGATTTCCAAATCGACGTGCTGCTGAAGATCAGCCCAAGTCTGCGCATACGTACCCCGATCCGCGCGCTAAGCGATTCCCTGAGAGCCCAGTTTGATGACATCCGTCTGGCCGATGAGCAGTTCCATCGCCCAGCAACAGTCTCGCTGGTGTTGGGCTCGGACGTATACCTCGACGTGATCAGGCCCGGGTTCCTAAACATACGTGATGGGCTGCCCGTCGCACAGGGCACGGTCTTTGGATGGGTCGTGTCTGGAGCATGCAGACACGCCTAAGGAGTAATCCTTTGCTACGTTCGCCCTCGCAAGGGGGGGGAGAATGTTCACGCCAAATAGGCGCCCCCAGCCCCGGCCAGTTTTCCCTTCAACCGCCCCTGGAGCCTTGACAGTCGAGAGAGCAGTTCTTCCAGATCGCTCGCATCTCGCTCTCTCGCACTGTTAAGTGTCTCCACTCCGCTCTCCAAGCGGCTCTTGGAACTTCCTCTCGGTAGTGTTAAGTCAGTTCTAATTTACCAGTGTAAACGACCCGTACGCAAGTAAAGTCAATAAATCGTGGAGTATATTTTATAAAGTGAACCGAAAACATTTCGACGGTTTTTTTGCATTGACTTCTCGGGATCGGTATCACCACGCACCCCCCTATTGGAAAAGCCCGCCCCCCGACAGTACAGTATTAATAAACACAATAAAACAGCATTTTTACTTTTCCGAAATATTGAAATTTTTAAAATCGTATATAAGCGATTGTGGGCGTTAGAGGGGGCGTGGCACCCTTTTGAAACAAACTTGCGCTGCGTAGGAACTCCAAGAATCTTCATGCCAAATACCAATCTTCTAGCTTTTATAGTTTCCGAGATCTCAGCGATCTCAGACAGACAGACAGACAGACAGACAGACAGACAGACAGACAGACAGACAGACAGACAGACAGACAGACAGACAGACAGACAGACAGACAGACAGACAGACAGACAGACAGACAGACAGACAGACAGACAGACAGACAGACAGACAGACAGACAGACAGACAGACAGACAGACAGACAGACAGACAGACAGACAGACAGACAGACAGACAGACAGACAGACAGACAGACAGACAGACAGACAGACAGACAGACAGACAGACAGACAGACAGACAGACAGACAGACAGACAGACAGACAGACAGACAGACAGACAGACAGACAGACAGACAGACAGACAGACAGACAGACAGACAGACAGACAGACAGACAGACAGACAGACAGACAGACAGACAGACAGACAGACAGACAGACAGACAGACAGACAGACAGACAGACAGACAGACAGACAGACAGACAGACAGACAGACAGACAGACAGACAGACAGACAGACAGACAGACAGACAGACAGACAGACAGACAGACAGACAGACAGACAGACAGACAGACAGACAGACAGACAGACAGACAGACAGACAGACAGACAGACAGACAGACAGACAGACAGACAGACAGACAGACAGACAGACAGACAGACAGACAGACAGACAGACAGACAGACAGACAGACAGACAGACAGACAGACAGACAGACAGACAGACAGACAGACAGACAGACAGACAGACAGACAGACAGACAGACAGACAGACAGACAGACAGACAGACAGACAGACAGACAGACAGACAGACAGACAGACAGACAGACAGACAGACAGACAGACAGACAGACAGACAGACAGACAGACAGACAGACAGACAGACAGACAGACAGACAGACAGACAGACAGACAGACAGACAGACAGACAGACAGACAGACAGACAGACAGACAGACAGACAGACAGACAGACAGACAGACAGACAGACAGACAGACAGACAGACTCGGCCAGTGATCCTGGTCGAGAATATATATACTTTATGGGGTCAGAAACGCTTCCTTCTCCCTGTTACATACGAGTAACGGGTATAATCAATGCCAAAATAATACAAAAGCAGCTAAAATGTACATTGTTTTAACCAGGGCTGTGCACCACTCCGGAGCTGAACCACTCCGAACCGAAATGGTTCACATTTTTTTAGAAAACAAACCGAACCGTAAACCGGAGCGCCGAATTTTTTATAATTGAGCCGGAACCGAACCGGAACTATTTTTTTTGAAATTCGGTTTGGTTTCATTCAACATTATTGGGAATTTTTTGATTGTATTAACATAGAGTTTATTTACTAAGAGCCGGTTTCTCGAGTGCCGGCTAACATTTCTCGAACAGATAAAATCCCTGTTAAGGCATTTTGACTTTCTCGAGCATCAATGTGAGAGTAAATTTTGACAGGGACTTGGAGTCCCTGCTAAGCGTTTTCGGCTCGATAAAACGACAGCTGATTTCCTAAAGCCAACTAAGCGGAAGAAACGAAATCACAGCTGACTTTGCCTTTGACTTATACCCAAACAGCTGATGAAATAATCAAAGCACGCCATTTTTTACGCTCTTCAGCACAATTCTGTACGTTAACAGCGCTCTGTAATGGTTTCTCGTTCAGATAAATTAAAGGAGTCGAGAAAGCCGATTTGCTTTTACGAAAAGTTTATCTGGGCTTTAAGTTTTTCGGTTAGATAGCTATCAGGGACTCGAGAAACCGGCCCTTAATCTAATAATTAGACATCGGATTTTAGGTAAAAACATATTTTAAACGAGCAGTCCAAAAATTTTTGTATTGCACACAAATTTGTTTCATGTAACGTAGATTGTTTTGAACGCGGCATATTTTTGCAAATTCTACCTTTTTAAATATATTCCACCTAAAAGCATATTTCGGAACCTTTTGTACCTATTTTTACTGGAAATATATTCGAAATATTCGATTTGTTTCTTTCTTTTGCCATTTCTCTGTTATAAATGTTGTTAAAATGGTTTAAAACTGTGATGTTCATAATCTTATGGCATACCCGCAAGTAACTGCATTTAATTTTTTTCGAAATTCAGACTCCTTTACCAAGTCCCCAATATTTTCAAATTTTGTTGTGCCAGTCTGACATCATTGCCTGCACATATGTATGTATGTATGTTCTGCTGGCGCATTTTGCATAAGTCGTACAAGGAGAAAATTGAAATACCACAGTCATAACACATTTAAAATGCGCGGTTAAAAAATCGATTATATCCAAAATCTTTTCTTTTGCGCCTTTTTTTAGGCAAACGTTAAATTTTTTTAATATCGGTAGCCTTACAGAAATTCCATTAAGCTGAATTTTACAGCCATTAGATACATATATGCGTGTTTTTTTTTTTTATTAACAAATTTGGGTACAAATAACAGGGGTTGGGATGTGGGTGGGGTATGGATTGGGTGAGGTCCAGTCCCGCAGAACCGCCGCTAGGCATTACTTCACGGGACAGGAAGGGGGTCAATTATCCATTAACTGGAGTTCTGGCCCTTTCTCGTCGACGGAGCTCCTTCATGATGATGGCGGCCGTATTTGCCGCCGCTTTCCATGCAGTCTCGCTCGATATCATGCGCTTTACCAGCGTGTCTGGCGACAGGTCCTGGATGTGCT
This sequence comes from Drosophila lutescens, assembly GCA_037075285.1. NCBI lineage: Eukaryota > Metazoa > Arthropoda > Insecta > Diptera > Drosophilidae > Drosophila > Drosophila lutescens. The sequence continues at coordinate 73,216 of JBAMCF010000679.1, forward strand.
CTTCTAGGCTGCGCCTTTCTCTGCTGAAGAGTGGGCATCTGAAAAAGGAGTGCTCAGCGTCTTTTATTTCCCCGTCCTTGCAGTACTCGCAGAGTGGGTCGTCCGCATGCCCGAACCGATTAAGGTATGCTTTAAAGCAAACATGTCCAGTGAGCACTTGGCTTAGGTAGAAATCTACCTGGCCGTGTTTTCTACGAGTCCATGCGTCTATACTTGGGATGAGCCTCCGAGTCCAGCGGCTCGTACTGGCGCTATCCCACCTTCGTTGCCAGCTCTCGATGGTTTGGCTTCGCTGTTCCCGTGCGACTGAGTTTCCGGGTTGTCTCTCGTCGGCTTGCAGGTCCAGTGGTATCATGCGGGATACCAGCGCCGCTTCCTCTGACACTGTGCGGAAGCAACTGGACACCTTGAGGGCGCATTGTCTATATATATACATATATGCGTGTGTACGTTTGTGTGTGTGCATTGCAGCTGACTAAGGAATTGAGATTCGCTCAAATTCAAATTCAATATAATACTGATATCCTTTTGCTAACAGAATATTTCATTTACATTTCCACAACAGATTTAAGACATTTTGTAACCGATTTTTGTGAACTAAAATTCAAATCGCATTGATAATATTAAAAGAACATTAAATATTCAAACCAATTGATTCTCTTTATCAAAAAATTGATCAGTAGCAAATTCCACCCAGAACGGATTGACCTAAAAATCTAGAAAAATCAAATTAATTCGGAAATAATTAAAACAAAAAACGACCCCAAAGTGCCCCAAAAATCGATTTGTTTTTTTTTAAATTCTTTCTTTTGCCATTTCTCTGTTATAAATGTTGTTAAAATGGTTTTAAAATGTTATGTTCATAATCTTATGGCATACCCGCAATTAACTGCATTTTCATTTTTTTGAAATTCAGCCTCCAATATTTTCAAATTTGTGACGTCACGGCCTCCCCATATGTTTGCATGTATGTTCTGCTGGCGCATGTATGTATGTATGTATTAGAGCCCTGCACGAGTTCACTCGAACTGACAAACAAGTCATGTTAACAAAATAGAGTTTTAGAGTGCGAGTTCACTTACTTAGAAACTTCGAACAAGCAAGTGGTAGGCCTTGCTCATAAAAACTCGAACACTTTGCATAAGTCGTACAAGGAGAAAATTGAAATACCACAGTCATAACACATTTAAAATGCGCGGTTACAAAATCGATTATATCGCAAATCTTAAATTTTAAAATATCGGTAGACTTACAGAAATCCCATTAAGCTGAATTTTACAGTCGAAATTTTCCTTAAAATTGCTTTTGTTTTTTAAAATGCAAAAGCCCGATCAGCAAACTGTTTATTAGTTTTCAAATGTTGAGTTATCGACAAACTTTGGATTTGTAAAAAACAAAAACAATGATTCGCTCTGCTATGTACACACACGCACGAAATATATATATTCAAAAAATGCGTATTTTACACACACAGCCATTACCCACCGGGAAAGTGAGAAGGTGGTTCTTTGTGTGTTGGAAAACCTCTTCCATTTAGCAGAAAATGTTGGAAATCCTGTATCTTTTAGCAGGCGACGGTGTAGGGAATTTGAAATTCGTTTGGAAAACCACATAGAAACCTCATTTCCCCCTTACTTTTTGTGTCACCCCCGTGTTTCGAAACCAGAGACGGAAGAAATGTAAGGGGTGAATGAGGTTTAGTCCCTTCCGCTTGTATGGAGAAACCTGATGAAAATATGTTATTTTCCAGAGAATTTTCCCGGTGGGTAGATACATATATGCGTGTGTACGTTTGTGTGTGTGCATTGCAGCTGACTAAGGAATTAAGATTCGCTCAAATTCAAATTCAAGATAATACTGAATTCCTTTTGCTAAAATAATATTTCATTTACATTTCCACATTTAAGAAATTTTGTAACCGATTTTTGTGTACTAAAATTCAAATCGCATTGATAATATTAAAAGAACATTAAATATTCAAACCAATTGATTCTCTTGCTCTTTATTACACGTGCCTCATATTGTTTAAACAAATTCAAATGTTTAAACAATTTGCTTCACGGCTTCCCCGTCCACCTGTCTTCCTGTCTTTGTTAACATAATTCTAATCAAGGTGAAAAATTGATTAATAAAAAATACTGAAAACAAAATTATAATTCTAAAATGCGGTTAATATTGAATTGATTTTCTTGATGCCTTTCTTGACATTGCTTCATATAAATATTTGTTTCCTTTATAAGAGTAGTCTACTGTGGTAGCAAAATCGCCAAAAGTATTTGGTTTTTATTTACCTTTTCGTTACCTATAGGTAACATATATGTGCATAAAAATACCCTTGCTACATTCTTAGGTAATTAATTAATTATCAAGAAATAACATTTTTAAAAGAAGAAAACATAATTTGGCTTAAATAGCTTTAAAATTTCGTCTTTGATGAACAAAAAATACAGGGACAATTAACAAAGGGGAAAGTAGAACGAGGTAGCAAAGCCAAGATCAACAGGATTTGTTTTAAAGGACCGATAAAAGAAAATCCAGCCTAAAATTATCCTTACTTTCAAAAATGTTCTTAAACTTATAATATGAGCGTCCACTTAAAGGCAATACTATTGTTTCCATTTTTTAAAATAAGAATTGGAGACAATCATTTTTTTAAACTGTGGAAAGATGAATTTCCCATCACATTTTGGATAGGTTGTAACATTTCAAAGCGAGCTCACATTACAAATAATCCCTCAAATTTCGTAAATTTTTTCAATTTTTTTCATTTTTTTTAAGAAATCAAATTAATTTTCTAGTCTTAAACGCTAATCGATTTGGAATTGAATTACGAACTCAACGCGGCGTGATAATCCATATTTGACAAAACATCTTTTTTTTGTACTCTTCATTCACACGGAAAAAATCCATAAATTAATCTGGGTAAGAGCGAGACAGCAATAGTCAAAACTCTCCGAAATTGAAAAAGAGTTTAATATGGTTAACATGTAAATTTCATCAAAATCGTATCTTATCAATTTTGTTCACAAAAGATGTTGTTTAGATTAATGTTTCTGGGCTTGAATGGCAATGGATTGGGAAATCAATTACATGCTCAGCGCAGTATGACATTTTATATTTTAAAACAATATGTTATGGACAAAGTACTAATGTTTTAAAGAAATTTAGAGTAAGGATTTGTGTCGAAAAACTAATTTGTTTGTTTCTATTTTGTCCATCTGATAACTTATGGAAGCAATCCATAAGAATTTTAGAACGACTTAAAAAAACACATAATGGTTTTTTTTTTGGCAATTTTTGTATTTTCCTTAAGTAGTTTGCATAGGAAAAAAGTTCTGATAAAATCTTTCCTCGGTTTATAGGCTAATAATTGGGCATTTTTTAAATTTAAAAAAATTAGCAAAGATAAATGTATGCTTAATTTTAATTTTTAGTTTCCGCAGGCCAAGCTGCGGGCTACCGACCCTGCTAGTATATATATATATATCAGTTACTCTCTTCATATTGCCTTTTCCCATAGAGTCCATCCCTGTGAAACGGAACGATAGCCAAAAAACAATGAACTTAAGCATTATTTAATTATTTCCCGCCATCGATTTGATTTTTTCTCGTAGTCAACGTTCCATTTCGCACGGTCAAGAGGAAGAATTCAGAGTTGCACCGTAAAAACTCGCCAAACTATCGCATAAAAGAGCCCGTCAAAGTCCGTCAAAATCGGATGGCGGACTAACTGAAAAGTTTTCGGAACAGCAAAACCTTACGGAAAATCCGTTCAATGGATGGTGGAAGGTGGATGGAGCTCTGTGGGAAACCCTATTAGGGAGACAATATTCGAACCACTTTGTGCGTCTAGTAAGCAACGGTGTAGACTCCCTCACCCAGCGTTGCCAAAAGCGATCTCCAAAGAGTTTTACCTCGTACCAATGACGTCTTAAATTCATGTTCTCTTCATCGGATTGTACCCATTCGATGAACCCATTACCAGGTGGTTTGGAGTCTGCGCAGAGTTGTCCTCGGAGTCCAGGCTGACGAAAGTTAACGGGTGTGAGTTAGTAATGAACTGTGCTTCTATCAGAGCACACCTCAGGCTTTCGTCATTGAATGAGTAATTCGGGCCGATGTTTTTTAGGATCGTTTTGGTAGTGCGGACTAATGGAAGGTTAAAGAGCCATTTAATGCCATCGAACTTGATTGCACTTTTGTCAAAGTCTATCTTGATCAGCTCCTCTCGCAATGTCTATTCCGTGGCCTTAAAATTAGTGCCATTATCGGAATAAATTTTTCTTTGTGTCCCACGAAGCGCCATAAAATTAGTGAAACACATCGCACAGGAGCTTGTATCGAGGCTGTGAGCGATTTTGAAGTGGACTGCACGCAGGGTTAAGCAGGTAAACAGCGCAACCCATCTCTTCTCGGCCCAAAATAGTCAACGCCGGTGCACGTGAACGGTCTTTCAAAACTTGCCAACCTATCTTTTGGAACCGCGGCCATTTGTGGATGGCAGGCTTTTCTTATGGACTTGTACAGTATTCTTTGATTTTATATCGTTTATCACGGTTTCGTGAGCGAGGTGATGATATTTTTCGTGATAGAACCGGCCAAATAACAATGTTACTCGACTCTCTGGGGGCAATATTACCGCCTCTGGCGGTGACATCTCTTACTTGGCTGGATATTTCGATAGCTTTCTATTAATCACTCATACTGTTACGCTGAATCGCATCCAAGGCTAACGGGAATTGCTGCTGGTGGACTTCAGCATTTTTGTCGTGCACGTAGTGGGCTATGAGTGGTGCGCAACTAATACCAAAGGTCATGGCACGCAAGTGTTTATCTTATTTCGGTTGGCATCATACAAAAGAAAGCGCTGGGAATGCATGTCCTCATGGCGAAAGTTGATCCTGTGAAACATTTCGGCGATGTCGCCGCTTACGGCGACTTTTCCGACTCTGAAGGCTAAAAGAACGTCGATGAGTGGGTTTAAGCAGTCCGGTCCGCTTAACAGAAGGTCGTTGGGGCATATTCCATTTGTTTTTGCTGCCGCGTCCCAGACTAGCCTGGCTTATTCAAATTTAAGGCTATAAATATGGGTAAGTAACAGGTGCGAGTTTCTTCTTTCTCTGCCTCCTCGTCAGACAGTTGCTTGGCGTATCCATTGGTAAGAAGATTTTTGATTTGGTCGTCGATTTTCGTAAATATATCCGGTTCACTCAGATTTCTGCTTCTCATGCATTGTAGGCGCATTAGAGCGGTAATGCGACACTCGGCATGTTTTTAAAGATCATTCCGCCAAAGTAGCCCAACTTCGTATTTTCCACATTTGTTTTGGCAAGTCTGCTCTAGGATTTCGACTGCTCGTTTGTCCTCGCTTGAAAGGAGTTCTTAAGCTGAAATTAACTCGAGGTTGGATTGCTCTTTTACTTCATCATGAAGCTCTTGCAAGTTGCAATCGCAGAGGTGCATAGATACGTGACGGTTTGAGTTTGCAGATCCCTGGATGGTCCACCATAACATGCACGTTGGTGAGCCAGTAACGTTTTTCTGAGCTAACGCCTGAGATTTGCATTGATGCTCGCACGGAAGTATTTTCGAACCAAGTTGTTTCTTCAGTCCACTGCAAACAAATCGGTGACGGTGAACCTTTTATACGGAGCTTGTCAAAAATTACTTAGGGTAACAGATGATCCTTCGTGCAGAAAAGCGAAAATTTCCATGTTTTGGTTAGCATAATGCAATGTTACGGGTACGATTCGGAAGAACTGGTTTGCTTCTACATCGCCTTGGTGTGTGCTTACATGTCTTTGATTTCCCGTTTCGTTGGTTGTATTGGGAACATTTTCCGAGTTGAGTAGAGGGTGAAGCTTTCGTGTACAACCGTTTTCTCCGCAATCATTTGGTCGAGAATGGTTTCGATGAACCTTTAAGCATCGAAAGCAGGCCTTTCCGGCATTAGCGACTTGCCATCTTTGTTCTGCGGCGCTGGATTTAAAATGTTTGCATTGTGTTACCCAATGATTTATGGATTCGCATGCAATGAACTTTGGATTAGGGTGTTGCTGGACTTCAGATCCCTGGCTCGAAATGGCTTCGGAACTATTATGGGTAATTACAGAACTAGTCCTGTGAGAAAAGGGTGTCACGACAGTCGACGCGCTATTTTGTAAAACCAGTCGCTGAAGGCCTTAATGGGAGGGATTGATTCGTCGCGGGAGTGCATCGCCCAATTTAGTGTGTGGTTACTTGGAAGATTGTCTACAAGCTCCTTGACTAACATTGGGTTTTTTAAGTGCGCTTCTAGGCTGCATGCTTAGATTGTGGAGCAAATGTTGCTCACTGCGACCGCGTACTCTATGCCAATTTTTCTTTGGGTGGCTTCCTCACCTTGTCGATCATCCTCCCTAGGATGTGCTCGGGTTTGCCAAAGAACATTTTCAGAGGGCTCATTTGTAGACAGAGCATGTTCTCAACATTGGAGAATCCTGCTGAGGAAGTCCTGTGCTCGCATGTACTGATTAACATCGGCCACTCCTCAGGATCCCCGCTGAACGAAGGAAGCTCCTTGGCTATAGCTTGTCTTGCGGCGATTTGGGAATTGGACTGTGATGCGGGGGTCGCCTGAAATAGCCCGGCTGTCGAACCGTCAAGCATATTCATTTGCAGTACAATTTTATACTTCTCCTCGACAAATCTCTGTTCGGAAGCTCTTTTTTCTTCCAACATGTCGAGCATTAGCTTGTTTTTGTTGACGTTTGAATTATTGTCGGGTAATATCTGTAGCGGCGATCGCAGTGTCCTTCTAGGTGGGTTTCCGTTGCTACCTCCAGCAAGGCACAGATCGCAATTCCAGTCGCCATTCTCAACGTCGTCGCCGACACCTGCGCAGCGAAAGTGGTACGAACTGTCACAACTGTCGCATTAGACCCAGCTTTCTTCAGTTCCTGTCGCTTTTTTTTTGCATATTCTACACACTTCTTCGCTCTTCTCTGCTCACTTTTTTAAGGTTATGTGAACTCGGCGTGTGGAAGAATTGTAGTTGTGTGCGTAATTTCTGCGGTTTGTTGGCTCCTTTTACGTATTACGTTTTTTTCACCTTATGTTCAAGAAAGGGATGCGATCGCGATTTCACAATGTTATGGTTAATTGGAAATGCGTCGCTTCGTAATTGTACAGTTATAACGGGAACCACGCGTGCACAAAGTTTTTAAGAATGTTGAGAGCGAAACTAAATTGGTTTTACAACAGCCCACAACACTAACTCGAAAGCACAGACAGAGAGCAATAAAATATGTGTTTAAAATTAACTTTATTTAAATTTCAGTTCCGAATGGATGTTTATTACAAAATTGCGTTGAGGGCCACGTTTAAAAACTTTGTCTTCTTTCCTCTCTTATTCCGCTTCTGCCGTTTCTAGAGATTGTTCTTGAAAGCGCAAATGAGGTCCAAATCGATATTATATCGATACCTCGAGGTTTAGGTTAGGTTAACCCGGACGGCCCTCACGAGGCCACGCATGGCCCTTAGTTGTCCGGTTGATGCGTATGAACCTTGAGATAAGTTAGGATGGGTTTGTGTCCATAAGGATCGAGGTGTTTTTGGCGAAGGCAAGAAGTTCTCCTGGTTCCCTGCTGTAGGCATCTCCTAGTGATGCCAGTACTGGGGCACCGAGGTATCTTCTTCTCGCTCGTAAGAGAGCCGGGTAATTGCAGACAAGATGTTCCAGGGTTCGATAGCCCCCGATTCATTGTATTTCCTGCAGGTGCGGCTGTTGAGTATTCCGAGTGTGGTTGCGTGTGATGCGGCCAGACAGTGGCCTGTAAGGATTCCCACTAACAGTCTGCAGTCTTTCCGTGGTAGACGCAGTACATAGTGGCTGAGATTGTCGTTGCGCTCTTTGCACATAGTTCTTGAAATTCGGCAAGTCTTAGTATTCCTTCACCAGCTTTTTGCTCGCGTGTCTGACTGTTTCTCCAGGGCGCTTTGGAGCGTTTGGAGGGAAACAGGCACGTTCTCCGTTCTGTCGTTCGCCAGCACTACGCCCTCCTTTGCAAGAACGTCAGCTGTCTCGTTGCCATCGATGCCCTGGTGGCTGGGAACCCAATAGATTCGCAATGACTTTGTCGTGCTAAGGTTATCTAGTGCCTCCCTGCTCGCCATTACATTTTTGGAACTGACCGTGACGACTGCATGGATCTTATTGCCGCATGGCTGTCCACGAACAAGTTGACCACATCGTGTGGTCGGTTTATATTTTGAGCCACTTCAGCAGCTTTCCTTGTTGCGAAGACTTCCGCCTGGAATATGCTGCAGTCTTTGGGTAGCTTAAAAGACAGCCTTATATCAGAGTCCGTACAGTATAAGCACGCTCCTACTCCTCCTTCCATCTTGGAGCCGTCCGTGAATATATTGAGGTGTTGAGTCTGGTACCGACTAGTTTTGAAGTCATCTGGACCCATAAACGAAGTTGATTTAACCTGCGGGCAATTTCTGGGGGTCATATAGTCCGTTTTGTTGATCATGCTTCGGCCGATTAAACTATGCCCGAAGCTTTGAGTCGTCATGTTACCTGATGCAACTAGACGTTGTGCTGCCTTTCCTGCAGTCAGTTGTGCGTGGATGTCTATGGGGTCGACTCCGAGGATCGTTTCTAGAGCTTTAGTTGGGGTTGACTTCAGCGCCCCCGCTGAATTCTCTCCATAGGCTCGGTGTACGTCGTCTTTATAGTGGATTGCCACCACACTAAGGCTCCGTGCAGCAGAGTCGAACGCACCACCGAGATGTAGATCCTGTGCATCAGAGTAGGTGACAGGCCCCATGTGCTGCTAAGCATCTTCTTAAGCTAAGAAGGTTTCTTATCCAGAGGCTTATTGCGGGGTGCGTGTTGATGGAGAAAGATGCACGTAGAAATCAACAACGAATCTCAAGGCAAAAGGAAAGGGGCAATCGACCGGTTGACTCACCGAAACAAGCTAAGGAAGCTTTTGGGTGACGCACGGTCAGAACAACGACTGCGATCGACCTGCTGGTAATCATACACCAGTAGCTTGCAAAGTGCATCAGTCGGGCATTGACACTACCGATAGGGGAAATCATAGGTGGGAACACTTAAATAACCCAACCTATCACTGGGCCGAGAAAAAGCTCTATACTGTTATAAAAGCCCACAGCCGGATAGAGAAGGGAGACAGAATTTATTCCGATCTCAGGGCACTATAGTGTAAGCACAATATTCCCCAAAGCCATCGAAGACTGGAGCCAAGACCGAAGCGCTAGATGGAAGTTCTTGAGCATTCCATAGGACTGCAATTATCCTGAAGGAAGTTCTTCCGTGCTGTCCTAGCTCCGAGAAGGACGAACATCAAATTGTCAATATATAAGCAGCAAGGACTTCACCATGGGTAGATCTGATTCCAAAGTGGCCCATAACACAGCCAATGTGATTAACACCGTTAATATCATTGATCACAAGGACGACATACAGGACGTCAACCGAAACCTCACCTTGTCGTCTGTATCTTCACCTTTGTGGCCGTCTTGAAACTGCTCCAGATGTACAAGCGATCCGTGCAAGGACGCAGGGACCAAAAGCACGCCTTAGAACAGGTGATATGCCGCCAGGACTAAAAAGACAGTAAAGCCGACCCAAAACGATAAACAGTGACAAAACAAAGGCAATAAATGCCTTAATAACAAACAAAAAGTGAAGCAAATAGAAACAAATTGTGAACTCATGCATTTATAAATGCAAGTGCAAAAGCAACAATTCCAAGTGTAGTGAGCAAGACATCTGAGGCGCCGCTCAGTGACTGTGCTTAAGAACGACGTTTTTTTTTGTGTTGTGTGTTTTAACGGTAGTGCTAGCACGTATATATATATATATGTTTCTAATGTCTTCCAAAGATCAGGATCCAGCGGGTCGAGATCTCATCGCCCTGGATTAGCAACGGGGTAAGTTTGTCGGATTAAGGTTCCTTTATCAAATACATATATTGGGTGGGCAAGAAAGTCATGTCGTTTTTTTTAGTAATCGTTTTCAATCTAATTTATTTACGACTAATCGAGCACCAGGGTCACATTTTTTAGTATCGTTTTAAAGCTTATTATCTTAGGTACTATCGATGAAGATTTGGTAATTATTCGATAACATTTGTGGAAGCTATAGCAAATTAAACATGGAGGATCAAAGTGAGCATTTTCGGCATATTTTGCTTTGTTATTTCCGAAAAGGAAAAAAAGCGGTCAAAGCTCGCGAAAAATTGTGCGAAGTGTATGGTAAAGATGCCATGAGTGATCGCCAATATCAGCGCTGGTTTGCCAAATTCAGGCTTGGAGATTTTGGAGTTAAAGACGCCCCACGTTCTGGTCGACCATCGGCCGTTTTTGACGAACAAATTCAGGCTTTGCTGGTTGAAAACCGGCGTTATTCAACGCGGGAGATGTCAGAGAAGCTCAGTGTGTCGCATACAACGGTTGAAAACCATTTGAAGAAACTTGGCTACGTAAACAAGCTCGATGTTTGGGTTCCGCATAACTTAAAGGAAATTCACCTAACTAAGCGTATCAATATCTGCCATTCTCTGCTGCAACGGATTAAAAACGATCCTTTTTCGAAGCGGATCATTACTGGCGACGAAAAGTGGGTTGTTTACAATAATGTCCAACAAAAAAGATCATGGAGCAAGAAAGATGAGCCAGCCCAAGCCACATCAAAGGCCGATATCCTTCAGAATGTGGTGGAATTGGAAGGGTGTAGTGCACTTTGAGCTGCTGGGACGGAATAAAACCATCAATTCAGATGTGTACTGTCGCCAGCTATCCAATTTGGCGGAAAAAATTAAAGAAAAGGAGCCGGCACTAGCTAATCGCAAGGGTATAGTCTTTCACTATGACAACGCTAGGCCCCACACATCTTTGGTCACTCGGCAAAAATTAACGGAGCTGAATTGGGAAGTGGCACCACATCCACCTTATAGTCCGGACTTAGCACCTTCAGATTACCATTGGTTTCGCTCTCTTCAAAACTCTTTGAATGGTAAAAACTTTGATTCAGATGAGGCTGTCGAAAACCACTTGTCTCGATTCTTTGCTGGAAAAGACCAAAAGTTCTTCGAGCTCGGAATTATGCAGCTGCCCGAGAGATGGTCATTAGTGGTCGAACAAAATGGCCAATACATAATTGATTAATTATAAGTCCTGATATAAATAAATCATCTTTGAAAATATTGGAAAAAAAGACATGACTTTCTTGCCAACCCAATATATATATATATCCGTGCACCATGATTAATCGTCAGGCACTCGCGGTCACTCTTAGGAAGGAGCCTAATTTTTACATTAAAGTAAAGTATCTTTTGTCCAAAGTAAATTCCCCTATCACTATAAATGATCTAGAACTTTTATACATTGAGACCTTCCGTCTAGACTTTTCCCCGCTTATACATTGCACTAAGTTAGAAAAGGCCATAGTTTGTGCTGAAAGCATCTATAATGAATTTCTTGGTGAGATTAGTACCTTTGTCATCCGCCTGATAAATTAATTGGAAAATAATAGAAGGAATTGAAAACCCACTAGTACATTATCTACCTATTTTTAATTATATCTTTTATAAACATTGACTTTTCAGCGGCGAGTATCAGCCTTGTGTTTGTATAAACAACCACAAGAGCCCTCAGAGCGACGTTTGTAGTCGTGAATACCCACCGGGAAAATTCCTCTGGAAAATAACATATTTTCACCAGGTTTCTCCATACAAGTGGAAGGGACAAAGCCTCATTCACTTCTTACATTTCTTCCATCTCTGGTTTCAAAATACACGGGGTTGACACAATAAGTAAGGGGGAAATGGGGTTTCTATCTGGATCTCTGGCAGTAGAATGCTGGCCAAAATCCTCTGGTTTTTCGCCTTCCCGCATTATAGATTTTCCACACGTGCTCATTTATGGGTTTCCTCTTCTTGCAATATCTGCTTTTCCGCACCCTCGCAGTTTTGGTTTTTCACTACTTTGCAGTATCTGATTTCCCACAATAAAACAAAAACTTTTTTCATGTAATATTTGTATGTGTATTTATTAATAATATTTACAATCGAAGCATTGGAATTAAAAATTGTTAATGCCTGAAGCATTCCCGGTTATTGCTTGGCCGAATGCAGGATTTAGGTGTCTTGTAAGCCTGTCTTCTGAAAATATCAAAAATAATTAAGATATGAATGTAAGACCAGGAATAATTATTACATCTCCATACAAAATTAAGGGATCTCTCCAGAAATTATGCCTAATTTGCCATGGCCGATCATTTACCCTCTGATCAGCTGTTTTAAACTATGAGAAGAAAAAATTAAATATGGCAAATGCAGGCGCAACAGTTCTGGTCCCAAGAAGTCTCAATCGGTCAGGCTGAAATAAATGTAACATTTTGGTTAAGTTAAACAACTATGTTAGTACTGACGTACTAGTCATACAACCATTTAATGAACACCGCACACCATTTACCACTGGTGAAGATTAGAAACATTTCAAGTGACACTGAAATGCAGTGTAGTATGCACACATATTAAATATATATATCGAGCACCCACTGTACCAAGAGTACAGTGTTTATACAATTCAAGGTCTCGGTCATCAACATAAATGCCCGAAATACGAACCGCTCGCTGTGCCTTGGCCCGCACGCTGAAAGTGCAAGTGTCGGCATAATTGCAACACGAGCGGACTTAGACCTCTTTACCTCCTAAGTAAATTGGGCTCAAAAAGAACCTCTTATGAGCTTGGAGCGGCAACAACGGCTGGTCCTAAAAGACCCAAAATAAATTTGTGAAAAACTCCAATAAATAAATAAATAAATAAGTGAATTGGAACATTAAATGAAACCCTACATTATTGTTGATGGCGGGGGAAACTATTCACCTTTTACATGGCGACCGTGACTAAAGTTGTAGTTAAAAAAAAAAAACATATAATTTAATGTGTAAAATGTGCGTGTGATTGCGAGTGACGTAAATAAATGCACAAAAGCGAATGAGTCCAAGAATTTGAAAAATGCGATTGTCGATTCAAAGATCAGACGGAGGCAAGGCCTCAGCAAAACAGTGCAAACATAACACACACAGCACACACAACTATAACAACCAAATGTCCGAGCAACATACACTTTTGAACTACAACAAATAACGAAGAAACACAGCAACCAACAACTATAACAACCAACGACACCTGTGCGATGACTGGCACCGGTACCGCCTGAGCCCAGAGGCCAGGGGACAACGAAAATTCAACAAGTGTGGAAGGAATGGCAAATCCTTCTACACCAACGCTGGAAATATATGAGTGCGGAAGGCAATCCGCCTTCTTCACCTTCGTGGGCGGCACCTGCTCCTATTGAGCAAAGGGATGCACAGAGACTAGGAGTGTACGATAGATGAAATAGCCTGTGCAGCCAGCACCGGTCCCGTTCGGCACGCCAAGCCGGACCAAGGAGAAACGAGCCGACAGCGCTTCATAGAGCGCATATTTTTTTTTAACCATAAACTGCGTTGCATAATTTTTTTTCCTTGCACTGCGATGCATATTTTTTTTATATTATATAAAAACTATTGTAAATTTGAGCGACATTAAAGTTGCCCAATTAGCGTGTGGCCTGAAAACCATACAAAAAACTAGGCAGGTTTTTCCATTGTTAAACAAAAATTTCTCACAATACATACGGCCCAATAAAGCAAATTTGTAATTACATGAGCCAAACTAAATGGCAAATACATAAAAAAAAACATAAAAAATACTATAGCAGCTCATAGAAAAAAACCCAAAATGGGTTTAGTAGACGTAAAAGAAGTGGACTCCACAGCAAATGTCATAAATAAAATCGAGTCCAAAACAATAAATACAGATTTAACGAACATTTTATTATCATTTATTGACTTTATTCTGAGCGCATTTATTTTGTACAAGGCATATATCTTTCATAACAAATGTATTTCAAAAAGAGACATACATAAAAGCCAGGCTAATGATCTGGACAAAACAATAATTATAAAAAGATGTTCGAAATAAAAAAAAAAAAAGAACTAATAGAAAACTACAAACAATCATATATAAATATGTATGTCCATATATTGATACATTGAACATAGATGATATTTTATCAAATAATCTTATCTAATGTACAACGAAAATAAATAAAAAAAAAACAAGAAAGGAAGCTAGCTTCGGCCAGCCGAAGCTTATATACCCTTGCAGATAAAAGAAATACCTTTTTAAGTTGTCAGAAATCAAAACGCCTACTTCCTGCAAAGTTACAATGAATTTTCTTATATTTGTTTGATTATTCGTATGGGAGCCTTAAGATATAGTGGTCCGATCCAGCTCGCTCCGACATATGTACTACCTGCGATAGAAAGAAGACTTTTGGGAAAGTTTCATTGCGATAGCATAGAAACGGACAGACGGACATGGCTAGATGGACTCGGCTATTGGTGCTGATCAAGAATATATATACTTTATGTGATCGGAAACGTCTCCTTCACTGCGTTACAATATCTGACTGAAATTATAATACCCTCTGCAAGGGTATAAACATATATATATACAAAAATGAATACTACAGAGTGTATTAGAATCACTCTTGATAAGGAACCAAACTTTCAGAATAGGGTATTATCAATTATCGAAAAAGGAACTGAGGGTACTAATAATAAATTAATTGGAATATGAGTACATGAATAGGTTCAACTTAGACTTTTCCCCATTGATACATTGCTCAAGTACACAGAAGGCGATAGTATTGAGCACCATGCCAACCCTAAAAATTAAATCAGTTATTAACAATAACAAGATACTTGGAAGACATCTTTCATTGATGATTTCAAGAGTCTAGAAAATATTCCATTAAATAATGGAATGGGAAGAATTATATAAAGAACTAAATTATTTAAAAATTGATTTTGACAGATCTTATAAGGCATTATCAAGACCCCGGCCAGCACAGCAAAACACTGTAAACAAGCATGCCGAAATATTAGTACACCGCTTCAATACAGCGCGTATACTAATACACGATCAGAGAGACAGGCTAAACAAAGCCCGTTGGTCTCAGGTATCAAAATATTTAAACAAATTACGGGATTACCTAATAGCTATAAAGCAAAGGTACGACTTAACAATTTCGGTACCAACTATCATAAACACACCGTTAAAGTTAGAAACTAGAGAAGGGACAGAATCATCAGATCCACCAGTACAAGCTGAGACTGACGACCCTATCTTTACAGATCCCGATATAGAGGAAAAAGATATAAACAACCTTACTATTCCGGCAGTCCTTATTCAATCTGAATTATCAGACCAGGACTTGACCGACTCGGATTCTAGCGACACCATTGTAGAAATAGAAACAACCACAATGCCTGAGGAGATAAATGTCCAAAGGGCATACATTAAAGAAATATCATGTGTCATACCGGAGTTTAACGGGCAAAGGATACACTTTCAGAGATTCGTAACAGCTTTGAAGTTGGTTAACTTTACGAAAGGCACATTTGAGATGTTGGCTGTAGAAGTCATCAAATCCAAAATAATTGGATCAACATTATACAGAGTCCAAAACGAAACAACAATAGAAGCTAAAATTAACAAGAAAGGAAGCTAACTTTGGCAAGCCGAAGTTTATATACCCTTGCAGTTAACGTGGCGTCATTTTGAATAATTTGTAGAAATTTTTAACAATTTTTCAAATAAAACTTTTGATATTGTTGAGCCGAACAAGAAACTGTTTTCACGTTGATCTGTTTTAGCGTTAAGCTGAACCGAAAACTTTTTTATTGTTTATTATTATTATTAGCTTTGAACTTAACTTTGAGCACTGAACTGAACACATAAACACTTTGAACTCAACTGAACTGAATACGTTTTGGTTGTCTAATTGATCAAAATCACCACGCCTACATAAAATTTAAAATAAAAAAATTTTACTATTCCTATGGGAGCCTTAAGATATAGTGGTCCGATCCGGCTCGCTCCGAAATATGTACTACCTGCAATAGAAAGAAGACTTTTGGGAAAGTTTCATTGCGATAGCTTTAAAACTGAGAGACTAGTTCACATAGAAACATACAGACGGACAGACGGACATGGCTAGATGGACTCGGCTATTGGTGCTGATATATATAATCTATATATACCCTCTGCAAGGGTATAAAAAACTGCAAGATACTATAGTCGGAGAAACATCCGAAGTAATTAAAGCCAAAATGGCAAAAACAAGCAAAAAAGGTAAAACTGCAGAAAAATTCACCACAGAAATTGACAATCGGCCGAACACGCTGACAAATTCAGCACTAAGGAAGCAATCACCACAATGGTCAAAAATTGTGAGCATGGCCGCCTCAAAACAATATTGGAAGCAGGCAATTTTGCAACCACGAATGAAGCCGTCGCCAAGTACATACAATGTAGTACTGAAATGACAGGCAATGCCAATTCCATATTGTACACCCAACGTGGAAATAATTATCGCGGTAATAATTATAAAAACAATTATCGCGATAGAGGTAATAATCGAGGTAATTATAACAATACCAGATATTATCAAAATAACGGATATAATCAAAATAACGGATATAATCAAAACAATGGTTATAATAGAAATAACAATAACCAAAATATCAATTACCACAGAAACAACAACCGTGGTGGAAACAACCGCGGCGGAAGTAGCCGTGGGGAAAACAACAACGGTAATGGTGGTAACAACAACAACCATAATAACAAAAGGGTAGCCCAAACAAATTCGGGAAACTCCCAAACACCTTTAGATACACGACAGTAAACAACATCAAAATTCACACTTTAAATCTCAGTCAAAATACATTTGTCACCTTTATGAACGTAGCAACAGGAAAAGAATTAGTTTTTCTACTAGATACAGGCGCGGAAATATCCATAATGAAGGACAATTCCGATAATTTTCAAAACATTCAAGATAATCACATAATAAACATACAGGGTATAAGTAAGGAAGTTACCAAATCAAAAGGCTTAATTTCTATTGAAATTCAAACTTCTAAGTACATAATTCCACATGATTTCCATATCGTAAATATGCAATTCGCTATATCATGTGATGGAATACTAGGAATCGATTTTATCAAAAGATACAACTATCAATTAGACTTTAGGCCGTCTGAAGACTGGCTTATATTAAGACCAAATAACCTCAAATATCCGATTTATGTTCCAATAGCATACAGTTCTGGCAACAACTCCCTAATTCTGCCAGCAAGATCCCAAGTCGTCCGAAAAATCGAAATAAATTCAGAAGAAGACAGCGTATTAATTCCGAATCAAGAAATTCAGCATGGTATCTTTATCGCAAATACCATAGCAACAGTTCAAAATGCATATATAAAATTACTAAATACCACAAACACAGATCAAGTAGTTTATATCAAAACAAGAGAGAACGCTATAGTCGGGTGCCCCGACTATCAGATACCCGTTACTCAGGTAAAGGGAGTACGAGGGAGATGGAGATAGAAACTTTGATCACGCATAACTTTTTAACGAATGGTCCGATTTGAAAAATTTCTTCTACATTTCGATAGGTATTGATAAGCACAATAAAACTGCATTTTTACTTTTCCGAAATATTTAAATTTTTATAATCGTATATAAGCGATTGTGGGCGTTAGAGCGGGCGTGGCACCCTTTTGAAACAAACTTGCGCTGCGTAGGAACTCCAAGAATCTTCATGCCAAATACCAATCCTCTAGCTTTTATAGTTTCCGAGATCTCAGCGTTCATACAGACAGACGGACAGACAGACGGACAGACAGACATGGCTATATCGACTCGGCTAGTGACCCTGATCAAGAATATATATACTTTATAGGGTCGGAAATGCTTCATTCTAGCTGTTACATACTTTTGCACGAATACAATATACCATCTACTCTACGAGTAACGGGTATAAATATTCATCATGAACCACTTTCAAACTACGAACTAGTAAAAACGGACTTAGAAACCAGACAAAAAATTGTATTATCCCAACTTGCAAAAAACTTCCCACCTTAATTCAATGAACAGCTTACAGCATTATGTACACAGTATAGTGATGTATTCGGACTAGAAACCGAACCGATCACTACCAATAATTTTTATAAACAAAAGCTGAGATTAACTGATGATATATACAAAATTATAGAAATCCTCATGGTCAACAAGACGAAATTCAAAAACAAGTCCAAAAACTCATCAATGATAAAATAGTGGAACCCTCTATATCACCTTATAATAGCCCACTTTTGTTAGTACCAAAAAAGTCACTTCCAAATTCGCAAAAAAAAAAACGGCGATTAGTAATTGACTATCGTCAAATTAATAAAAAACTCTTGTCTGATAAATTTCCACTCCCTAGAATCGATGATATTTTAGATCAACTAGGTAGAGCAAAATATTTTTCATGCCTTGACTTAATGTCAGGTTTTCATCAAATTGAACTTGAAAAAAGTTCACGGGATATAACATCCTTTTCAACAAACAATGGTTCGTATCGCTTCACGCGATTACCATTCGGTTTAAAAATAGCGCCAAACTCTTTTCAGAGAATGATGACTATAGCTTTCTCTGGATTAGAACCTTCGCAAGCATTTCTGTATATGGATGACTTAATAGTCATAGGTTGTTCCGAAAAACATATGCTCAAGAACTTGACTGATGTTTTCGAGAAATGTAGGCAACACAACCTAAAGTTCCATCCTGAAAAATGTTCATTTTTATACCCTTGCAGAGGGTATTATAATTTCAGTAAGATATTGTAACGCAGTGAAGGAGACGTTTCCGACCACATAAAGTATTTATATTCTTGATCAGCACCAATAGCCGAGTCCATTTAGCCATGCCGTCTGTCCGTCTGTCCGTTATTATGCGAACCAAAAGTCTTCTTTCTATTGCAGGTAGTACATATGTCGGAGCGAGCCGGATCGGACCACTATATCTTAAGGCTCCCATACGAATAATCAAACAAATATAAGGAAATTCATTGTAACTTTGCAGTAAGTAGGCGTTTTGATTTCTGACAACTTAAAAAGGTATTTCTTTTATCTGCAAGGGTATATAAGCTTCGGCTAGCCGAAGCTAGCTTCCTTTCTTGTTCATGCATGAAGTCACTTTCTTAGGACATAAATGCACAGCTAAAGGAATCTTTCCCGACGACAAAAAATACGACGTCATTGAAAAATATCCAGTCCCACATGATGCGGACAGCGCTAGAAGATTCATTGCATTTTGCAATTATTACAGACGCTTTGTAAAAATTTTGCTGAATACTCCCGTTACATAACAAGATTATGTAAGAAAGATGTAAAATTCGAATGGACAACAGAATGTCAAAACGCCTTCGAACATCTTAAATCAGCATTAATAAACCCTACTCTGTTGCAATACCCAGATTTTAGCAAAGAAATTTGCATAATCACAGATGCTAGCAAATACGCTTGTGGTGCAGTCCCAACTCAAAACAAAAATGGATTACAGCTTCCAGTTGCATACGCATCAAGATCCTTTACGAAAGGTGAAAGCAACAAGAGCACTACAGAACAAGAATTAGCAGCTATTCATTGGGCAATAACACACTTCAGACCATATATTTATGGTAGACACTTCACCGTCAAAACAGACCATAGAGCACTCACCTACTTATTTTTAATGGTAAATCCCAGATCCAAACTAACACGAATGAGACTTGAATTGCAGGAATATAATTTTACGGTAGAGTATCTAAAGGGTAAAGATAACTATGTAGCCGATGCGCTCTCTAGAATAACCATCACAGACTTGAAAAATATACAAACATACAATACAATTCTGAAAGTCACTACCAGAAACCAAAGTAGACAAAAATCCTGCGCAGGAAAAGAACAAATAGAACTGCATAAGCAATCTATAGAGAAAGCTTCAGAGCCCAACGTATATGAAGTCATTAATAATGATGAAGTACGTAAAGTAGTGACCTTGCATGTAAATAATAAGATGTGTTTATTTAAGCACGGAAAGAAAATTACAGCAAGATATGATGTTAGCGATTTGTATACTAATGGAACCATTGACTTAGGTCAATTCTTTCAAAGGCTTGAAAAGCAGGCCGGTATTCACAAAGTCAGCCAACTCAAAGTGGCACCGTGGGAAAATATCTTTGAACATGTTTCAATTGATAATTTTAAAATTATGGGCAATAATATATTGAAATCATTGAGAGTAGCGCTACTCAACCCGGTGACCGTAATAAAAAATTATAAAGAAAAAGAAGCTATATTGTCTACATTCCATGATGATCCAATACAAGGTGGTCATACAGGCATTACAAAAACTTTGGCCAAGGTCCAGAGATACTATTACTGGAAAAATATGTCCAAAGACATAAAAGAGTACATAAAGAAATGTCCTAAATGCCAAAAGTCAAAAACGACTAAACATACTAAGACCCCACTAACTATAACCGAAACTCCACAAAGACCTTTCGATATATTAATTGTAGATACTACAGTGGGGAGCAAAAGTGATTCCATGTTCAGAATATGCATGTTTGACAGATCATAAAACGTAAACCAATGAAGCAAATGAAACAAACTTTTTTTTTCTCGATTCCTTATTTAATTTGTAAGAAATAAACTTAAATACCTCAATAATACAAAAAGAAATGTAAGAGAGAAAATTAAAAAACAAAAACAGAAGGCATGTACTCAGTTTTGCACCTTCCGTTATTCGCACTTGTTTTTGCTCTCCCTATTTTCTTATCATCAATACTTGCAGATTTACCGTGTTATGTCTTTTTCACTTATTATTCGTTTTCATAATGAGGAATATCGCACATTTCTTATAGTTCAAAGTAGATTTAATGAATTAAGAAATTAGTCTCCAATTTATATCTGTAAAATGAAGAAATTATCGCGAGGTACCGAAAATAGTATTGTTTCCATGACTAAAAGTGGTTGTTCGACACGCACAATTGCTGAGAAGCTGAAAATTAGTCAGTCAGTGGTGGTCAAGGTGAAAAAGAGACAAAATGTTTGTTCCGAAACCGTATTGAATGGTCGCCGCCGCCTTCTAACGGACTCTGACGCTCGACTTATGATGTCCAACATGAGGAAGGATAAGCTTTTAACACCAAAAGAGGCTTCTAAGGAGTTAAATAAAACCGTTAGTCGATGGACAGCCAGAAGAGCACTGGGTAGAATTGGATATATCGCTTCTGTTAAAAAAAATAAACCAGCTCTATCCGAGAAAAATGTTAGAGCTCGGTTAAAATTTGCAAAGACACACAAAAACTGGACTATAGAAGACTGGAAACGTGTTATCTGGTCGGACGAATCCAAGTTTAACCGTTTCCAGTCGGATGGCAAGCAGTATTATTGGCATAGGCCCGGTGACAAGCTTCAGAGACATCATGTAAAGCAAACCGTAAAGCATGGAGGAGGAAATATAATGGCTTGGGGGTGCTTCACATGGTGGCACGTTGGGCCGTTGCACAAAATTGATGGGATAATGCTAAAAGAGGACTATTTAAACATTTTAAAAACCCGTCTTCCCAATTTTCTCGATAAGACTGCCTATCCTGAAGGAGAAATCACTTTCCAACAGGATGGGGATCCCAAGCACACGGCGAAAATTGTAAAAGAATGGTTGGCAAAACAAAAGTTTAAGGTCATGGAGTGGCCAGCTCAAAGTCCCGACCTCAATCCAATTGAAAACTTATGGTCAATTGTGAAGCGACGGCTCGGGCAGTATCAATCGGCCCCATGCAACCTCCACGATCTCTGGAGACGCGTGGAGATTGAATGGAACCAAATTCCGAAAGAAATTTTACAGAATTTAGTTGAGAGTATGCCAAAGCGCATAAAAAATGTAATAGACAATAAGGGTCTTTGGACCAAATATTAATTTGATATTTTTTTACAATTTTTCATAAAAGGTGCAAAACTGAGTACATGCCTTCTGTTTTTGTTTTTTAATTTTCTCTCTTACATTTCTTTTTGTATTATTGAGGTATTTAAGTTTATTTCTTACAAATTAAATAAGGAATCGAGAAAAAAAAAGTTTGTTTCATTTGCTTCATTGGTTTACGTTTTATGATCTGTCAAACATGCATATTCTGAACATGGAATCACTTTTGCTCCCCACTGTATTGGTCCACTTCCAAAATCTAATAATGGAAACAAATACGCAGTAACACTCATCTGCGATTTAACTAAATACCTAGTAGCTATACCTATACCAAATAAAAGTGCAAATACAGTAGCAAAAGCTATATTTGAAGATTTTATTCTAAAGTACGGTCCAATGAAGACGTTCATTACGGACATGGGAACAGAATATAAAAATTCAATTATTGAAGATCTATGTAAATATTTAAATATTAAAAACATAACTTCAACTGCACACCACCAACAGACAGTAGGTACCGTGGAGCGAAGCCACAGAACACTCAATGAGTTCATTCGTTCATACATCTCAGTTGACAAAACAGATTGGGATGTATGGCTGCAATACTTCGTATATTGTTTTAATACAACCCCATCTATTGCACATGACTATTGTCCATATGAGCTAGTTTTTGGTAAAATTTCAAATCTACCAAAACATTTTAATAGCATAGATAAAATAAAACCCCTTTAAAATATAGAAGATTATGCAAAGGAATCCAAATTTAGATTAGAACGGGCATTTAAAAGAGCTAGACTAATGCTAGAATCTCATAAGCTAAAACAGAAAATAATTACGACAAAACAAGTTGCGATTTCGATTTAAAACAAAAGAGAACGTTATAGTCGGGTGCCCCGACTATCAGATACCCGTTACTCAGGTAAAGGAGTGCGAGGGAGATGGAGATAGAAACTTTGATCACGCATAACTTTTTAACGAATGGTCCAATTTCTTCTACATTTCGATAGGTATTGATAAACACAATAAAACTGCATTTTTACTTTTCCGAAATATTTAATTTTTTTAAATCGTATATAAGCGATTGTGGGCGATAGAGGGGGCGTGGCACCTTCTTGAAACAAACTTGCGCTGCGTAGGAACTCCAAGAATCTTCATGCCAAATACCAATCCTCTAGCTTTTATAGTTTCCGAGATCTCAGCGTTCATACAGACGGACAGACGGACAGACAGACAGACGGACAGACAGACGGATCCTTATCAAGAATATATATTCTTTATGTGGTCGGAAACGCTTCCTTCTAGCTGTTACATACTTTTGCACGAATACAATATACCCTTTTACTCTACGAGTAACGGGTATAAAAACAAGAGAGAACGCTATAGTCGGGTTTGTGTCCCGACTATCTAATACCCGTCACTCAGCTAAAGGGAGTGCGAGGGAGATGGATATATAACATTTTTTTGATTGCGAATAACTTTTAATGAATGGTTCGAAAGGTAAAAAAACTCCGAACAAAATTGCATTTATAATTCTCGAAAATCTTTAAAGGTGTGGGCGCCAGACACATTTTAAAATCGTTAGAGGGCGATTGTGGGCGTTAGAGGGGGCGTGGCACCTTGTTGAAATAAACTTGCGCTGCATAGGGAGCCCAAGAATATGTGTGGGAAATCTCAACCTTCTAGATTTTGTAGTTTCCGAGATCTCAGCGTTCATACGGACAGACAGACAGACGGACAGTCGGACATGGCTATATCGACTCGGCTAGTGACCCTGATCAAGAATATATATACTTTATAGGGTCGGAAACGCTTCCTTCTAGCTGTTACATACTTTTGCACGAATACAAAATACCCTTTTACTCTACTAGTAACGGGTATAATCATCAATAAATATGATTATAGTCATTGTGATTATAGTTATTGAGTTTAATTAATTTGATTAAAATTTATTAATATTTTTTCTAAAAATTTTAAAAATACTACAAATTAAAGATAAATGTGAGAACAAGACTTTTGGGTTTGTTGTAAGTCATAGGATTTGACGCTCATAAATTATATATCCCCACACCACTGCCTGCACAAAGAAACAGGATTTCAAGAACACTAAAAACCAACTTCTCTCTTTCCCGCTTAGTAGTAAACAATTTGTTGACGTGTGCACCTTATACGGGTGGTAAATTTGATACTCTCCGCTACCAAACTTTGTTGGTCAATCACAATTAAATTCATATGTATTCTTCAATAACAATATTACTCCTAAATGTCAGTAGCCAATACTTTATTCAATAAATTAAAACCATGAAGTGATAAGTTTTCAGAAGGGCGTTGCTGAGGCGAAAAGTGGAGTAGGTGAAGAATAATGACATAACTTTTGACGGACAACCTTGAAAATAGGGGATCGTATTGCGCGGCCCGCGACGATCCATTTGGCACACAAATGTGTGAAGGGGAGGGAAAGTGGCCGAAACATTGCCCGATCCTTTTACGATCAAGCGAAAGCTAAGCTTGGGGGCAATGTAGACTGATGACCGACGGACGTCAGTCTCTTACCATTTTTCAGGCATCCTTAATATTTATTCTCGCTGCGTTGGAGAGGAGAAAGACTTACCAAGAACCCTCCCCATTCGGCGAGCTTATGCCGGCAAAATTGGTGCCTGAACATCAGATGACTTTCTTTCGGCCCAAGTCCTTTTCAGGACTAGGGCACTAATATTCCCGCGTAACAGAATTGGCGCCCAACGCAAGAAATTTTCATATTCTTTAAGGAATTAGGATCAACCATCTAGATACATCTAGTATTTGGATTAGCGAACCTAGGTATGGCATAGCTTCCATCTTTAAATGCCAGAAATAACTTGACTGTATATAGAGCAAGGGAGTTAAGTAATTTAAATGCAATGCCAGCTAAAATTTATATGCTTGAATGTAAAGTTAAAGTCCACACAATTCTGAGGTTTTCTTTTTTAAATAATACAATGACATTTTTTTAAAATAACGTAAATCCAATTTAGATGTGCTTGCTGGCCGACGCTACACGACGTACTAGGCGAAACCCGGTCGTCCAGAAAGAGCAGGAGCGCAGACGTTACGGTAACGCATTTAGCCATTGCGGTGCGGATCTATTGTGCGTTTGTCGATCCAGGACTGAAAAGGTGGGTGGGGGAACTGGCAGGAAACGTAAAGCCGACGCTACACGACGTACTACGCCAAGAGTCCGGTCGTTTGATAGGCTCGAGTCTTTACGGCATCCTTTGACATATTTGGGCGGGGTCATATTTTAGTTTCTCTGGCCGACGCTACACGACGTACTGGGCTAGATGGTCCGGTCGTTTGATAGGCTCGAGTTCAGAGAAATAGGAAGGCGGTTGTGGATCCCGAGAATAATCGGTCAGATAACCTGATTTCCGACGACTGGCGGGAGGGGAATTTCGGACAGAATTTTCTTCTAGGCACAGCTAGTTCCCATTGTGAACGTTAAAGATGACTAGAAGGGGAGAAGAGCTGTTACACCTCTAGTTAGGGATATTTGTTTTTTTGTGGGGATTAAATATTGGACAGATTCTTCACCAAAGAGATACGCTCTTTAAGGAATCGATTATTATCATGGATACTATCGCAGAGCGCTTTTACTGAGCACCACTTCCACATTCCTGGGATGGATATTCTATCTGTACTGCATGCTATCCAGGAACAGAGCTGGCACAGTGGAACTGATCCTCGAGAGGAGTACAAAGTTGGTGAGACTTAGCCTGGGAAGCTATGTGATCCTGCTAGTGATCTGCCTGCTTAGCCAAAGAACACCGCTGGATATCTCCTTTTACCTGCTGCTTCCGAACTTCGTCTGGCTTAAGGCTTTGCAGCCTTGGAACCTCAACTTCTCCTCCTCGCCAGCATCGGCGTACAGTGTGCCAGCCTTGCAGACCACAATGTGGCAGCTTATATTAATAATTGGTTGCGCGGAGCTAATGGTCTTCACGTTCTTCGAGCGGCGCCTAATCTCGGTCGGCTATTTCGCCTTCGTCTGCTATAATGGTTGGGGTAGCTTTCAACCAAAGTCCAGGGATTTCTTCTCCTGGCTGGGACTGGTACTGATCTTGGCTTTCTTTCCCCTGCTGCCCTTGTCAGTGGGTTATCAGAATGGATACCTGCTCTTAGCTGGAGTTATAACTCACATTGGAAGACGAGGGAGAGATTAAGCTACAAAAATCACACAAAATACTGCAATGCATTGATCCTGCTAATTACCATAGTGTGTGCTTATCTTCACTCAATCAACAGGAAGTTCTATTCTGTTGAAACTGGCTAGCTGGATGTTCCTGGTATACGCCTTTGCGTCCATTGTACTGTGCAAAAAACAAAGACTGGAGCAGCGTCTGGCCCAGATTGGCTTTAATCTGGGGTCACTTTACGCAACACTATGTACCTCCTACGAAGCTGTATTTGTCCAGTTGCTGGCCATAGAACTGGGTCTCTCCCTAAGGGCCCAGAATGCGCAGGCTGATAGGTCAGTGCTTCGACTGGCCTTTAAACTGCTTCTGTACACTTTCTTCTCGCTTTTCGGATCCGGCAACATAGCCTCCATCAGCTCGTTTGATCCCAACATAGCTCGTTGCTACCTCAGCCACTTTGCTCCCTTTGTGATCATGGGTCTCGTGGTGTTGAAGTTTCTCGTGACAGTGGTCCTGATCATGTCGGTGGTCTATGCCCAGAGCGAGTTTGTCCGCCAGCACGAGGAACAGATCTTCATATGCCTGCTGCTCATCTGCAATGTAATGGGTCTCAACTTCTTGTTTCTGGTGCGCAAC
Organism: Drosophila lutescens; assembly: GCA_037075285.1. Taxonomy (NCBI): domain Eukaryota; kingdom Metazoa; phylum Arthropoda; class Insecta; order Diptera; family Drosophilidae; genus Drosophila; species Drosophila lutescens. The sequence continues at coordinate 99,954 of JBAMCF010000679.1, forward strand.
CAGGGCTCCTGGCTGGACATCGGTACGTCCATCTCACACTTTGTCATCATAGAGGTAACCACACTGGTGATCCTCCTGCTGTTCTATACCGCGAAACAGCTGCTGCGAGTTATCCCATCGGAGGAAACCCAAGTCAAAAAGCTGCTGCTGCGTTTAATACATTGGGATGTGATCAGCGCCAAGCACCACTAGTCTTCAAACTAATTTGACAAGCTTTTAGCTAAGCTTAAACATTAATGTCCGATAATATTTACAACGCTAATTAAGAATTAGTAACATACACATGTAAATTATAGAATCTAATGATAGGAATGTGTGTCTGTGTATAGGTGAGTGTCAGGGTGGATCGATTTCATGAACAACAAATACTCGGCTTAGATATTATAACTATCTTAAAACCAAAGATCACGCAGAATATGTGGACAATTGATTTAACAAAAATAAATTTACTAATTAGCTAGTGACTTAAAAATGTATTAGAAATTCCAGTATTGTTTAAGTTTAAAATTTGTCTTGTGTTGAAATGAAACAAAAAACCTAAAAATGAGTATCTTATATAATACATAAATTGGCAAATACTATAAATAAAGGTTTGTCGTATTATTGTTTCAATAAGGATCTTAGTAATCGCAAAACAGCACCCCCCATTATTTATACCCGTTACTCGTAGAGTAAAAGGGTATATTGTATTCGTGCAAAAGTATGTAACAGGGAGAAGGAAGCGTTTCCGACCCCATAAAGTATATATATTCTTGATCAGGATCACTAGCCGAGTCGATCTAGCCATGTCCGTCTGTCCGTCTGTCTGTCCGTCTGTCTGTCTGTCCGTCTGTCCGTCTGTCCGTCTGTCCGTCTGTCTGTCTGTATGAACGCTGAGATCTCGGAAACTATAAAAGCTAGAAGGTTGAGATTTCACACACATATTCTTGGGCTTCCTACGCAGCGCAAGTTTGTTTCATCGAGGTGCCACGCCCCCCCTAACGCCCACAATCGCCATAAACGATTTTCAAATGTGTCTGGAGGCCACATCTTTTAAGATTTTAAAAATATATAAACGCCATTTTATAGTGTTTATTAATACCTATCGAAATGTAGAAGACATTTTTCAAATCGGACCATTCATTAAAAAGTTATACGCAATCAAAATTGTTTATATATCTATCTCCCTCGCACTCCCTTTAGCCCCAATAGATAGTCGGGACACCAACCCGAGTACAGCGTTCGCACTCCCTTTAGCTGAGTGACGGGTATTAGATAGTCGGGACACCAACCCGACTATAGCGTTCTCTCTTGTTTTGATTTATATTCTCAACCCTTAGTCAGCCATACTAGGCTGAAGTGTGCAAGTGAAAAAAATATATATTTGAGACAAGAAAGAGGAACTTTTGGCCTAAATGAAGGGGGCAAAGAAGAAAGTGCTTTCCCAATCCACAACGGGGAGAATTACCCGATAAACAACAAGAGGAGCAAATCTAGCACCCAGGAGTGCAAGTGCCGACGCTACGACACGGAGAAGAAGTTCTCTAGACAGAGACAACCTTAGTATATTCCGCGAACCGGAAGAGCAAGACGAAAGTAGATCCATTGAAGACAACATGGATCAATTGGACGATACCGAAGGAGTGGTAGGGGAAAAAAATTTGCCCCTGGGTCAGCCAAATGGACGCTCAAGTATTCTCCCACAAAATGAGGCCAGCCCGACAAGCAGTTTGGAAGCGCAGATAAAAGCATTAAAGGCGCAAGTAGTGGAATTGCGAGTCCCTCAATCCATGAGGGTAGAGCAGCAAGTATTACCACCACCGCAGCGATTCCCGCCAAACCCAGTTTTTTGTGATACCAAGAGACGCCGCCTCTCGAACCGCTATCGCAGGAGACTCTTAACAGCCAGAGGCATCGGCTTCGAGATCACCGGCGCCCAGATGCATCCCAACACAACCAATCCCGAAATAACGGCCCGGAAACGAGTTACCTACGACACCCAGAGTACGACCAGAGTCCAGGATTCCAGTTACCAAAAGAAGTTCGGCTGGACAAATGGAGTTTGAAGTTTGACGGAAACAGCCGCGGTATGAGCGTTTAAAGTTTCTTATTCCGCGTTGAGCGGTTACAAGTACTTTATGGGATAGCGCCGAGCCAAGTTTTTTCGCGAATTTCTTAGTCTACTGGTAGGAGCCGCCAGCAAATGGTATTGGCAATTGATGGAGGATCGAGCGGACGACTACAACTTCGATTACTACTCGCTAACGAGGGAAATGAAACGCGCTTTTACTTCATCCGGGAGTGTCCTCATGAAAATCAAGGAGTTGATGGAACGGCGACAAGGGCAAAACGAATCTTTTAGCGACTATGTATTGTATTGCAGAACCAGCTAGAAGAAGACAAATTTGTTGAGCTTATCAAGGATAATCTAAATGCCCAGATGGGAAGCTTGTTGCTGACATCCCCGATTAGGTCCCTAGCGGATCTGAAGGACTTAGAGTGGACCGCTGGTTAAGAAGCAACGGCACGACCGCGTGAAGCAGGCCGGTCAGTGAACTCGAGGATTACCAAACACAGAAGGATTTTCCAGACGCTGTGACTGTGGAAGAATTTAACCGGAAGCGAAGAGACACCCGATCGGGGCACGAAAACGGGCAAGGATGCCGAGGCCCGCTCCACGAATTAGTCTGCTTTAAATGCGGCAGATAAGCGGACTTTTATAGAAAACATCCAAAAGAAGATCCCTGCCTTACTAGATTCCATGACGCCACTTGTCGAGTGTGTGAGAAGGTAGGAGGCGATGCAGACGCTAACCCAGCGACTTTTCCGCGGAGTCTGTCAGGCCATACCGGGACAGCCCGGCGGACCAAGGCAGTCACATTCCCGTAGATACAACCATTCCCAGACAAATCTCTCCCCATAAGAGTCTAGAACAACGAGAGAGTGAGTATGAACTGGCAAGACAGCGTATTTTCCACGGCTCAGAAGATACGGACAACACAACACGGGATACACGAAAGATGCACAAGCTATATGATACCTGAGCAGAATATCGCAAGCTTAAGCAGAACGTAGTAGACACGGTAGTAAGCATACAAAACGATAACCGTTTCTTTGCCAAAACTAAAGTCGACAGAGAAGAAATACTAGCGTTACTGGATACAGGAGCATGTGCGAATTGCATTGGCCGAGGAGCGGAAGCCTTCTTAAAGAACCGGACGCGGCCCATAAGGAAGCTTCGCGAAGAATGTGTGCGCACAGCTAGTGGCGGCGAAACTCGAGTAGTCGGAGCAGTAACCCTTCCCGTGGAACGGGAAGGAGAGTCCAAGGATCTGGAATATCTGATAGTACCAGGTCTGAAACAACGTTTTTATTTCGGAATCAACTTCTGGGATACGTTTGGCCTAACATTCCTTGGTGCAATGCAGCGCAAAGAATGTGCCGACTAATGGATCAAATAATACCGGCGTCGCTACGCGAGAATGTATTCGTGTACCTCGATGACCTACTGGTTTGTTCACCTACTTTTGAAAAACACCTGGATGTGTTGAGCCAGGTCAGTGACTACATCGCGCAAAACTGACAATAAATGTTGACAAAAGTATGTTTTGCGATAGCCAGGCTAGATACTTAGGCTATGTAGTAGGAGGAGGAAGCATCCGACCGGACGATTCCAAAATCTAGTATATCCAAGAATTTCCTCAACCAAGCTCCCCCAAGCAGATGCGTAGGATTTTGGGGATGACTGGCTGGGACAGGAGGTTTATTCAAAACTATGCCCAAACAGCGGCACCGCTTCATGACTGTGTGAAGAAAGATCGCGTTAAGAAATTTGAATTGTCCGAAGAGGCCATTAAGGTATTTGACGAACTAAAAACTAACATGGCATCAGCACCTGTACTTGTCACCCCTGACTTTAAAAAACCCTTCACCATTCAATGCGATGCATCAACGACTGGAGTAGGAGGAGTTTCCCACCGGGAAAATTCCTCTGGAAAATAACATATTTTCATCAGGTTTCTCCATATAAGCGGAAGGGACTAAACCTCATTCACCCCTTACATTTCTTCCATCTCTGGTTTCAAAATACACGGGGGTGACACAAAAAGTAAGGGGGAAATGAGGTTTCTATCTGGATCTCTGGCAGAAGAATGCAGGACAAAAACCACTGGTTTTTCGACTTCCCGCATTATAGATTTTCCACACGTGCTCAGTTATGGTTTTCCTCTATTTGCAATATCTGCTTTTCCACACCCTCCCAGCTTTGGTTTTCCAATACTTTGTAGTATCTGATTTCCCACAATAAAAAATAACATTTTTTCATGTAATATTTGTATGTGTATTTATTAATAATATTTACAATCGAAGCATTGGAATTGAAAATTGTTAATGCCTGAAGCACTTCCGGTTTTTGCTTGGCCGAATGCAGGTCTTAGGTATCCATGTCTTGTAAGCCTGTCTTCTGAAAATATCAAAAATAATTAAGATATGAATTTAAGACCAGGAATAATAATAAGAGTAATTACCATTATTACATCTCCAGATAAAATTAAGGGATCTCTCCAGAAATTATGCCTAGTTTGCCATGGCCGTTCATTTACCCTCTGATCAGATGTTTAATGTCGGGGATGGGAATTATGAAAAGAAAAAATCAAACACGGGAAATGCAAGCGCAACAGTTCTGGTCCCAAGAAGTCTCAATCGGCCTGGCTGAAATAAATGTAATATTTTGATTGAGTTAAACAACTAAGTTAGTACTGAAGAACTATTCATACAATCATTTAATGAATACCGCACACCATTTACCACTGATGAAGATTAAAAACATTTCAAGTGACACTGAAATGCAGAGTTTGTGTTAAAGATAGCATCTGGAGGCTTATATTTATTAATGGCGAAAATATCTGTGGTACTAACCTCTGTAACGCTGAAATAAAGATTATTAAGCAACAACATTTATGTTATCACTTACCTTTTTCTTTTTTTTTTAGAATTAACCGAACGATTTTTCACTTTTTTCACTTTTTTGGACGAAATGTAAAATGATGTGACCCTGCATTATATACTTGATAATACCAAAATGCAAAATGCAGATAAATTTGGTGTTAATTTCGTTGTAAGTTAGGGTCACACCTGCCACGATCTGACGATCTAATTATTTTATTTCACAGAAAATGTTTAAAAATATAAAAATAAACACAATAATATCATCAATAAATATTATGATTATAGACATTATGATTATAGTATTTAGTTTAATTTATTTGATTAAAAATTATTAATATTTTTTCTACGAATTTTAAAATTACTAAAAATTAAAGATAAATGTGAGAACAAGATTTTTTTTGGTGTAAATCATAGGATTTTTAAATATTATAAGTTGTTGATTTTTTGTTAAAAAATATTATAATCGTAGTGCCACAGAAATCACACAGCGCATAAGTGGCCTGATATTGATGCTACTCAGAAACCCACCCCCATTTAACGCTCAGAAATTATCTATCCCCACACCGCCGCCTGCAAAAAGGAACAGGATTTCAAGAACACAAAAACCAACTTCTCACTTTCCTGCTGGGTTTGTTTCAGACGGATGACTCAGGCGGCGAACACCCGATCGCGTACATGTCAGCCAAACTGAACAAGGCGCAGCGGAATTATAGCATAACCGAACTAGAATGCTATGCCGCCCTTCTTAGCATCACCAAATTCCGCGCTTACGTAGAAGGGATGCCGTTCAAAGTGATCACCGATCATGCAAGTCTAAAATAGTTTAACGAAAGCCGCCGAAAACCTTGGGCTTTCGATAGTCGGCCAGGTGGCAACGCTTCAAGCAGCGCCAAAATGAGACTTTTGACAGCCCGGCTTCCTGGTCTCTTTATTTTCTCTCTGTTCCCTTATTCCTTGATTCCCTTTTTCTTCCTTCTTCTAAAAACCGGCATTCGAAATGCACATGGCGCCTCGTGCGCATTTTAAGCACAAGACCCAATAAAACCGCGAAATAACTAAAACTACGCGTGTGTTCTGGTCGGGCTTAGGCGAGGGAGTGGGCATTGACGGGATCGTGACCGCGCACCGATCTAAAAGAAGTTCTGCTCGGCTTTCCGTGACGAGATTCCGCTTTTCCACGGCGGCAAAATCGTTACAATAGCTTATGGGTCAAAAGGATTTATCCGGTAGATTAGCACGATGGAGTCTGAAGCTGCAAGCGTTCGACTTCACCATCGAACATCGTAAATGAGCACTTAACGTAGTACCAGATGCTCTCTCACGAGTGCATATGGACGAGCTACAAAGAGCGAAAGCGGAAGAACAAGATATACAAATAAACCTGGACTCGAGGGCTTTCCAATCACCGGAATACGTAAAGTTAGTGCAGGCAGAGGACCAAAGTGTGTTAAAAGGCCCAGACGTACAAACAGCGGACGGCTTTGTATAGAAGGGGTTAGGGTTCAGCTCGGGGGATGCCGTCGATGAAACTAGAGCATGAAAGCTCTGGGTACCCGCCGAGCTGCGATCTGATTTAGTCTGGAGAGCACATTATGCCATGACCGCAGGGTATGGGGGTTTGCACAAAACCCATGCCAATTTGAGACAGTTTTGCTACTGGCCAGGGATGGCGGTAGATGTGCAAAAGGTAGTGAAAGAGTGCGAGGTCTGTAAGATCAGCAAGACCACCAACAAAAATAACCGACCACCCATGGGAGAACAAAGGGTCACGGAACGGGCCGGGCAAAGGTTGTTACTTGACTTTATGGGGCCGTATCCAAGAACCAAAACTGGTAACTCAGGGATTTTTGTATGCCTCGATCATTTCTCCAAATTTGTCTGGCTGCAGCTTATGAGACATGCAGTGGCATCAGAGGTAGGCAACGATTGCATCGGATCAGCAAAATTGGGATACCCAGTTAAGCCGAATAAAATGTACCCTTAGGTGTGGCCGTCACGAATCGATAGGCATGGAACCCTTCTATGCCATGTTTGGGACACAAATGGTGACACAAGGCACTGCATACCCGATCTTAAGGAAGCTGGGTGGAATCCAGACTGGAGACCCAGAGTTAAGCCTGCCAGATAAAATGGTGAATGTCGGTGGGAAGAGCGTTGGCATATTCCATGCCAAAGACCTCTATATCGCTTGAACTCCCCCTGGATGAAATCCGAGGATCATTCCCATTTCAAGAGAGGGAAATGCTCGGAACGTCGGAATTGGACTAGGGAACATGGAATCAGGGCAAGCGGGTCCGCTATATAAACCTCGACAAGGGGACTGTTGTCAATCAGAACTATGAAGACCACGGGAACAATACCTGGAGATCGTGGAGACCGCCCGGCAGGTGCAAGCCTTGCGGGGGTCAATGCAAGAGTGGGATGACCGCGTGACGGTCGTCTCCAAAATCTGCGAATCTCACGACAGATTACGAGCCGACTCCCGCTGCGTGCAACAGTTGGGGACTGAAGTCCTGGAGCTGAAGAGGGAGGAGCCGGACCAGCGGAAAAGCAGTCAGATGCAACGTTGTCAACGGCTGATCCGGCAGAGGCTCGCTTACGAGGAGCGTTTAAGAGGGCTGCTACAAGGACTCCAGGAGGATCTCAGCCAAGCCCGGCTGCTATTGACTAGCAAGCAAAGCAAGGAGGTGGAGTTTATGGCCTGGTTGAACCGGGCCATACTAAAATTGACCAAAAGAAGTCCGGAGCGGGCTTTGCAGGCCAGGCGGGACCTGCTAATAATTTTGTAAATACACACAAAGAAAAAAAAATATATACACAATAAATATTCTTAGAAACAAAAACATTTCTTATCTCTGGGGGAGAAATAAGGTGAGAAAAACCTTTGTTTTCGGGACAGTCAAGCGACACCGCGCTAGTAATTTCAATCGCAGAGGTGGGCAGTTTTGGCTGGCAGCAGCTCCCATGTTCGTACACAGATATACGATGTATTTTTGTGTTTTTTTGTCTTTGCTTTTTTTGTGTTTTGTAATTTTTTTTTGTTGTAATTTTTTGTTTAGGTATGTATGTATGTATGATTCTGTCCAGCGACGGAAAGTTTTTTTCAGATACCCCTATGTTCGCGCCCTGGAGTCTTAACAGTCGAGAGAACAGTTTTTTCCAGATCTTCGCATCTCGCACTGTTAAGTGTCTCCACTCCGCTCTCCAAGCCTCTCTTGAAACATTCACCCCGTAGCTTTAAGTTAGTTCTAATTTACAAGTGCATAAGAGAAGTAGAGTGAAGTTTAAATAAACAATGAATTTTATTACGTGAAGCGAAACCATTTCGGCCGTTTTTTTCATAAGTATTTATCTGGATTGATACCACTACACACCCCTGCGGATAATTCCAGAAGAGGAGAAGAAGTTCCAAGCACCAGCGTTCAACCGGCGGATTTTTCCTAATTTCTCATCAATTCAAGATAAGTACGACCGTTCTTATTTCTACTTACATATTTCTCCCGACCAGCCAGATATTTCCGATTTTTCCAATCCAATTTCTTATATCTGTCTGATCGGCCATTCCATTGTGCATACGATCGCCATATTCCGGCTTCCTTCTCGTATTGCTATTTCCATCTTCATAAGGTCGCCATTTTCCGGCTTCTTTCTTCATATTTCCCCATTTCCATATTCTTGTTCATACGGACATATAATCCAGTTGCACACTCTTTAATGTACATACGTTAGGGTGGGTCGATTTGGGACCCCAAAAATCGTATAGGGGGAACGTAATCTTTAAAGGATTCTAAGCCATATTGGCGAACATACTCATGGTCTAAAACAGCGGTCGGCACACACATACAATAACGTTTTGTTTAATATTTGTATGAGTAAATTGCACTGGGCAGATCATCAGAGTGTGTGTGCAGACCGCTGTTCTACAGTATACGTGAGCGAGCAGCGGCTGGGCAGAGCAAAACCCTATGCTCACTTAATAGGGCGCTGCCGACCGCTGGTCTAAAATGACGTTTGATGTTTATAAAATAAAAATTTTAATATACAATTTATACACATACATTACCGAGTTTCCAGAAACACACATATCCATACGCCCATACATACACACATATAATCCAAATGCATGGTTATTAATGTACGTACATTTCTACAAATCCATTTCAACATATGTACGTACATAAGGGGAAACCCAGCAGGAAAGTGAGAAGCTGGTTTTTGTGTTCTTGAAATCCTGTTCCTTTTGCAGGCGGCGGTGTGGGGATAGATAATTTCTGAGCGTCAAATGGGGTGGGTTTCTGAATAGCATCAATATCAGGCCACTTATGCGCTGTGTGATTTCTGTGGCACTACGATTATAATATTTTTTAACAAAAAATCACCAACTTATAATATTTAAAAATCCTATGATTTACACCAAAAGAAAAAAGCTTGTTCTCACATTTATCTTTAATTTTCAGTAATTTTAAAATTCGTAGAAAAAATATTAATAATTTTTAATCAAATAAATTAAACTAAATACTATAAACATAATGTCTATAATCATAATATTTATCGATGATTTGAATTTATTTTACTCACAATTTTTACAAATAATAATAAGAATGAATGTGGGTAATGTGGTAAGACGATTAAAAAATTTGATCACATTTATCAAGGATTGGCATAAAATTACAAAGAAAAATATTATTGTTTTTTATATTTTTAAACATTTTCTGTGAAATAAAATAATTTGATCGTCAGATCGTGGCAGGTGTGACCCTAACTTACAACGAAATTAACACCAAATTTATCTGCATTTTTAATTTTGGTATTATCAAGTATATGATGCAGGGTCACATCATTTTACATTTCGTCCAAAAAAGTGAAAAAAGTGAAAAATCGTTCGGTTATTCTAAAAAAAAAAGAAAAAGGTAAGTGATAACATAAATGTTGTTGCTTAATAATCTTTATTTCAGCGTTACAGAGGTTAGTACCACAGATATTTTCGCCATTAATAAATATAAGCCTCCAGATGCTATCTTTAACACAAACTCTGCATTTCAGTCTCACTTGAAATGATTTTAATCTTCACCAGTGGTAAATGGTGTGCGGTGTTCATTAAATGGTTGTATGAATAGTACTTCAGTACTAACTTAGTTGTTTAACTCAATCAAAATATTACATTTATTTCAGCCAGGCCGATTGAGACTTCTTGGGACCAGAACTGTTGCGCCTGCATTTCCCGTGTTTGATTTTTTCTTTTCATAATTCCCATCCACGACATTAAACATCTGATCAGAGGGTAAATGAACGGCCATGGTAAACTAGGCATATTTCTGGAGAGATCCCTTAATTTTGTATGGAGATGTAATAATGGTAATTACTCTTATTATTATTCCTGGTCTTAAATTCATATCTTAATTATTTTTGATATTTTCAGAAGACAGGCTTACAAGACATAGATACCTAAGACGTGCATTCGGCCAAGCAAAAACCGGGAGTGCTTCAGGCATTAACAATTTTCAATTCCAATGCTTCGATTGTAAATATTATTAATAAATACACATACAACAATTGCATGAAAAAAGTTATTTTTTATTGTGGGAAATCAGATACTACAAAGTATTGGAAAAACAAAACTGGGAGGGTGTGAAAAAGCAGATATTGCAAATAGAGGAAAACCATAACTGAGCACGTGTGGAAAATCTATATTGCGGGAAGTCGAAAAACCAGTGGATTTTGTCCTGCATTCTTCTGCCAGAGATCCAGATAGAAACCTCATTTCCCCCTTACTTTTTGTGTCACCCCCGTGTATTTTGAAACCAGAGATGGAAGAAATGTAAGGGGTGAATGAGGTTTAGTCCCTTCCGCTTATATGGAGAAACCTGATGAAAATATGTTATTTTCCAGAGGAATTTTCCCGATGGGAAGTCGTAGCGTAACGTAAGGCAACGTAAGCACGATAACCCACATACGTTCTTTCGCGGTACACCCTACAAACATTTCGAAAGCGACATTTACAATACAGTCCACATTATTTATAATTTCCAAATATAAGAAGTACACAAATATAATCCTCATGCATGCTGATTAAGATGCATATATTAATATATGTATAATTATAGATTATACATATTACCAAAAATAACTTGATTCCACCGAACACAATTTATTATATATCATACATATAACAAAATATCCTGATTCCACCGAACCCATTACCACGACACGCCTTTCCAGAATTTGCATGATATTTATTTCAGCAGCGCTAATTCGCACACACCGTCGGCTCACATCTATTAAATAAAAATAAATAAATACATTTTTTTTGTGCAAGCCGTGACGGTGCGCAATATATATATCTTTTCCGATTCCTACCGCTCATTTTAGTAGCACAGCAACCAACTGCAAATATCTTGCAGAATATTTTTTCCAAATCATCGTTATTTTCCTCGCACATAAAAATAGTGGTTCCAAAAACTTTGAAATTTGTACTAGTGTTCCGTTTCCACATATTCCAAAAGTAGACCGGAGCTGCAACGCTAATAGCAAACACAAGAAGACCGCTTACATTCTATATCGAGGAAACTAAGTAGCCACTGCGATATATTACATTTTTTTTTGTTGGTTTTTAAACAAAATCAAATTAATTCCATACGATTTTTGTCGCGTCGCTCAACTATACATTGACATTGTTGACATTCCGCTATTAGGATTTTCGAAATTTTGGGGCCGCACCTGTATCTTCCGGAAGTTTTCGATTTCGTCGTACCTTTTCTTTTCGAATCCAACCCGGTGAATCGCAACAGCGGGACCACATTCCAGGACAGACTTTTCCGGGCGGGTCTAATTTTTACAAAGCCAGACAGATTTGCCCAGTTAATCTGATTTCTGGAATGCCAGGAGACAAAACAAAGTTATCAGTCCGGTCTGCAAATAAAACGCGATCGCGCGAGCACCTTAAGCCCAGTAGCCACAAAATCAAGAACGAAGGCAAAGAGCGAAACTTCATTAGCCACCCAAGAAGGCGACAAGAAGTTATCTGTTCCTACGAGCAATCAGAAACGATTGTCTTTGAGTCCGCTCACGCCTAAAGTTAGGTCACAAATCCAGGCCAAGTCCATAAAGTCGCTAGCAACTCGTTCTCAGGCAAAAATGAGCAACGAAATTGCAATTGCAGTCCACGCGCGGTTCATTACGGTGTCCGACCGTATGAGCTATTTTAGAGCGACTGTTGAAACTCCAGGGCCGTCACCTCCGTCTGTCCACACCTGCAAAGTCCGTAAGGAGCAAGTCCGCTCGCTATGGGACAAAGCCGAGAAAGAATTCGAAGCGTGTTTAGACACGATCTCCAGTATGACGACTGAAGGGGCGGAGGATATTTTGGCAACTCTGCACCGCAAATATGAATATTGCTATTCGGTGTACGAAGAGCTGGCGTTTCAGCTCAGCGAGTTAATTGACCGAGCCAGTTCACAGCAACCGATGTCGAGCACCGACAATCAGTCCGCGTACATTCCGTCTGGGTGCCGGTTGCCTCCATGTGATACAGAAGTATTCGAGGGAGACTATTTCAGATGGCCAACATTCAACAACACACGGTTGACGCCGGTCGAGAAGTTATTCCATCTCAACGCGAAGACGAGCGGTGTGGCAAAGGCAATTGTTGCCAAGTCCCCGCTCACTAACGAGAGTTTCTCTCCCGCTTGGAAGGCGCTTCGAGACCGTTTCGAAAACAAAAGACTTTTAGTGAACAGCCAGCTCAAGCTCCTATTTAACTTGAGTTCCGTTAATGCCGAAAATGGCCACACCATAAAACAGCTTTAGAGCACCATCCAAGGGTGCCTGACAGCATTAGCCCATTCCAAAATATCAACACAGAATTGGGATTGCTTGTTGGTATACCTGTGCGCCAGTAAGTTGCCCAGGTTGACCCTTTCCTTGTGGGAACAATCCCTTACATCAAAGTCCGATATTCCTACATGGGATGAGATGAACGCGTTCGTTAGCGATAGGTATAGAACCTTAAAAGCCATTAAGGATATGAAGCAGAGTCTTGGTGGTCCGTCAACTTCCAAAAATCCTCAGGTTACGAAGAAGCTTCACTCCTTTGAAGCCAAAGTGAGTGCCAAACCAAAGAGCGATTTGTGCTCTAAGAAGAGTCACCCAGTGCGGTTGTGTCCTCGCTTCATTCAGATGGCAATCGAGGCGCGGGAAAGCTACATAAAAAATAAGCAGTTATGCTTGAATTGCTTCGCGAGAGGCCATCAGCTCCAGGATTGTTCCAGTACGCACAGCTGTTTCGTACACCGAGGGAGACATCACACGCTTTTGCATCGAGGCAACCCTTTTTCCACCAATCCAAGTTCCTCTGGAAATGCGAGACCTAGACCCGATCCTCCGGCGGGAGGCTCAGACATTCCCGATGAACACTCAAATGTACAATTCTGTTTTGCCTCAGGCTCAGCCCTCTTGGGCTCGGCAATGATTGATATCTGCCACCTCGGTACCCACTTCCGAGCACGCGCTCTGATCGACTCGTCATCTGAAGCGACGTTCATTCATTCTTACTAAGTTTTGGGAGGTGGAAAATCTACCATCAAAAATGGTAAAAGAGTCTGATTCCGTTTGCGAAAGTAGTTTTCGACGAACCACAACTAGAGACGCGAGCGGGAAGTACATAGTGACGTTACCGTTCTGCGACCCCGATCATTGCGGATCTGAGTTGGGTTACTCAAGGTCTATAGCACTTGCTCAGTTTCTGAGAAACGAGAATCGTTTACGAAGAGACACTCCATTAAATGATCAGTACAACTCCGTGATTCAAGAATATTTGGATTTAGGCCATATGAGAGAGGTTTCGCCTATTCACAATTCTCCAAACTACTACCTCCCACATCATGCGGTGATAAAACCCGAAAGCACCACCACGAAACTGCGGGTGATATTCAACGCTTCCAGCCCTTCAGCAAATGAATTCTGCCGGTTTTCCGCTTAGAAAGTGGACTTCCAACCACAAGGGGGTTTTAAAGGACATTCCAAATGAGCATCTTCTCCATGCTGAGTTCCTGAATATTGATGCCGAAAGCACAGCCAAAACTCTCGGCATTCGCTGGAGAGCAACCACCGACGAGTTCTACTTCGTGCCCACAGAAATATCCGTCAAGTCCTCCTATACGAAAAGAGCAGTTCTCTCCCAGATCGCAAAGCTATTCGATCCCGCTGGATGGCTTGCCCCGTTCGTCGTCCGGGCCAAAATTTTTATGAAGGAGCTCTGGCTGCAAGAGTTAGGCTGGGATGAAAACCTTCCCGACGAAATGAGTCATAGATGGCAATTGTTCCTGCAAAGTTATTCCGATCTCGATCAAATCCGTATTCCGAGATGGGTCGGTTACCAGCCCCAGGTAAAAATCGAGCTTCACGGTTTCTGTGACGCTTCCCAAAAGGCCTATGGGGCTGCGCTGTATGTCAGGGTTGAAGTCGGTCAGCAGATATTGACTAATCGGCTTACGGCAAAGACACGGGTTGCCCCTGTGAAACCTGTATCCTTCCCCCGACTTGAGTTATGTGGTGCCCTATTGCTGGCAGATATGGCATCCACCATCCTTCCAAATATGCTGTCAGATAGCTCTGAGATTTTCTGCTGGGCAGATTCCACCATTGTTCTGGCATGGTTAAATAAACTTCGGATCCACACCCAGTCACTGAGTTAGAGCAGCGCGCGGTGAAGGTCATTTCGTAAAGCTCCCCGCTGATGATTTCCTTGAATGTTTCTCCAGACTAGACAAGGCTTTACGAGTCCTAGCTTACGTCCAAAGGTTCCTAAATCGCTGTCGTAAGGCTCCGGTAAGCCCGGATAGGCAGCTCAGTAATCGGGAAATCCGGGAGGCTGAGAGGACCTACATAATACTTGCCCAGCGTGAAGAGTACGCGCTCGAGCTTCGATTGTTGCGAAGTAAAAGTTTCATACCCTCATCAAGCCAAATTGCTAATTTATTTCCATTTTTAGACCAACATGGCCTCATAAGAGCATGTAGTCGCTTAACTGCCTCCAAGGTCCTGCAGTATGACGAGCGCCATCCTGTAATACTCCCGTACAGCTGTCAATTATCTCGTCTTCTTGTCCAATTCACGCACCAGATTACGCTTCATGGCGGCAACCAATTGATAGTGCGCTTGATGCGATCCAAATATGGGATTCCTAAAGTCAAGAAAAAAGGCGTGGTGAATTCATGCAAGGTGTGCACCATTTATAAAAAAGACTGCAGACCCAATTGATGGGCGATTTTCCGACTGTTCGAGCCTCTTTTTCTGGCCATTTACTTACACCGGCGTCGATTACGCCGGCCCCTTTGAAGTTAAAAACTACACAGGGAGAGCATTTCTCATCTCTAAGGGATATGTTTGTGTCCTTTTCTACGAAGGCCATCCATTTGGAACCCACCTCCGACCTTACAACTGAGAAGTTTCTAGCAGCGTTTGCGCGTTTTGTAGCTAGAAGAGGTTGTCCTCAGCGGGTCCATTCCGACAACGGCAACACCTTTGTTGGTGCCTCAAGTCTTCTTTCCCGTGACTTTACGCAAGCACTAAAGGAGTCGGTGACCGATGCGTGTAGCCATCAGGGACTCGTGTGGCTTTTCATACCCCCCCATATGAGAGGCCTGTGGGAGGCAGGAGTAAAGAGTTTTAAAACGCTGTTTTACAAATCCACGTCCGCTCGCAAGTATACCTTCGAAGAGCTTTCCACGCTTCTGGCAAATGTTGAAGCCTGCCTTAATTCCAGACCACTCTCTCCAATGTCAGAGGACCCGAAAGACTTGCTGGCACTGACGCCAGGCCATTTTCTGATCGGGGGTCCGTTGCTTTCCACGGCGGAGCCTGAAATCAAAGGCGAAGCCAAGTCGATTATAAATCGATGGCAACATCTCAAGGCCCAGCATCAACAATTTAGTTTGCGATGGAAAGAAGAGTATCTAAAGGAATTCCATAAGCGCAACAAGTGGCTAAGTCCATCCAGAAATCTGCAAGTCGACGAAATGGTAGTTATTAAGGACGATAACTTGCCATCAAATGACTGGCGGCTCGGCAGAATCGTAGCTGCTATCCCAGGAGCTGATACTAGAGTACGCGTCGTAGATATTCTTACTTCTCGTGGAACCATCCAACGTCCGGTCCACAAAGTAGTTCTCCTTCCTATGGAGGCTAAGGCAACCATTAAATCTCCACAATAATGCCTTCTGTTCCCGCTGATTTGTTTGTTGTTTTGCTTTCTCTTCCAAGTAAAGGTTTAGAATGGCTCCTCGTCCTCAAACACGGCCCTCAAGTCAGCTGCGTCTATTGTGGCCCCATCCGTGACCTCGCTCCTGCAGCACAGGAGTCTACATATTCTGCCGACGGCCATTGTGGTCATCGACACAGGGGCCAATTGCTATGAGACGGGCGCGCTATTCGACCCGTGTACCCCCGTCAGCTGTATCGACAGCTCGCTGGCAGAAGCTTTTCGGCTGCCGACCACGAATGTTGGAGACGAACGAGTGTGCTCACCGACCCTGGAGTCTTAACAGTCGATAGAACAGTTTTTTCCAGATCTTCGCATCTCGCTCTTTCGCACTGTTAAGTGTCTCCACTCCGCTCTCCAAGCCGCTCTTGAAAACTTCACCCCGTAGCTTTAAGTTAGTTCTAATTTACAAGTGCATAAGAGAAGTCGAGTGAAGTTTAAATAAACAGTGAATTTTATAATGTGAAGCGAAACCATTTCGACCGTTTTTTGTAATTATTTATCTGGATTGATACCACTACACACCCTTGCTGGAAAAGCCGCCCCCCGTCATTTCACCCTATGCTCAGTAATACCACTGCGAGTTTGTACACATTGCTTTACAGATCAAAATAAAATATGAATGAGATCGAACATTCCTATCCAATCATAAGATTAAAATCACAATAGTATTAAGAACCTAGTACATATTAAAATAATACTGGAGAACAAAATATACCTTGAGCGACATAAATTAACACCAATGAAGGTTACAGCCAGCTAGTTCAGACAAATGAACATGAGATTTTTGTTCACAGGCATGGGTTGAAGCCACACGTTTAAGGGCGCCTGAACAATAGAAACAAAAAGAAACAATCGCTAAATCTTTGGTCGTTTGAAGATTCCTTTTTGCAAAGTCATTCCATGCATATCCGCATCGATCATTTCGAGCCTGTTACGTACTCCCTTTCCTTCAATTTATTTGATGGAGAAAGATGCACGTAGAAAACAACAACGAATCTCAAGGCAAAAGGAAAGGGGCAATCGACCCGTTGACTCACCGAAGCAAGCTAAGGAATGTGCCATTAAACTATCTTTTGGGTGACGTACGGTCAGAACAACGTCCGCGATCGACCTGCTGGTAACCATACACCAGTAGCTTGCAAAGTGCATCAGTCGGGCATTGACACTACCGATAGGGGAAATCATAGGTGGAACACCTTAATAACCCAACCTATCACGGGGGCCGAGACAAAGCTATATACTGTTATAATAGACCGTAGCCGGATAAAGAAGGGAGACAGAATTTATTCTGATCTCAGGTACTGGTGAACAAGTACTGCCACAATTGTTGGCTCATCAACACTCTGGAGTCAAATGTCGCAGTGGCGACGCTAGCAAAAAATGTGGACAGGATCATCACACCTTGCTCCACATGCACTAGATGCCCGCGATAACTCGCCGATCGCCTTTCCAGCAACGTCGTCAGTCGCCTTTCCCGCAACGTCGCCATTCGCCGTCCACGATTCGTCAGTAGTCACCACAGCAGCAGTCATCCGCATCGCAGTATCGAAAGTCTGGCCCACCGGATCAAACACGGCCCTCAAGTCAGCAAGCTGCGTCTATTGTGGCCCCATCCGTGACCTCGCTCCTGCAGCACAGGAGTCTACATATTCTGCCGACGGCCATTGTGGTCATCGACACAAAGGCCAATTGCTATGAGACGGGCGCGCTAATCGACCCGTGTACCCCCGTCAGCAGTATCGACAGCTCGCTGGCCGAAGCTTTTCGGCTGCCGACGACGAATGTTGGAGACGAAAGAGTGTGCTCACCGACCATCCGGCCGAGGTCGGGCGACTTTAACATTGACATGGTCCTGAAGATAAGGAATGTGCCATTTAACTATCTTTTGGGTGACGTACGGTCAGAACAACGACCGCGATCGACCTGCTGGTAACCATACACCAGTAGCTTGCAAAGTGCATCAGTCGGGCATTGACACTACCGATAGGGGAAATCATAGGTGGGAACACCTAAATAACCCTACCTATCACGGGGGCCGAGACAAAGCTCTATACTGTTATAAAAGACCGTAGCCGGATAAAGATGGGAGACAGAATTTATTCTGATCTCAGGGCACTATAGTGTAATCACTATATTCCCCAAAGCCATCGAAGACTGGAGCCAAGACCAAAGCGCTAGAAGGAAGTTCTTGAGCATTCCATAGGACTGCTATTATCCTGAAGGAAGTTCTTCCGTGCTGCCCACTGATTCCACTGAGGGAAGTCCTGTTATATCCTATCTCCGAGAAGGACGAACATCAAATTGGGAATATATAAACAGCAAGGACTTCACCATGGGTGGAACTGATTCCAAAGTGGCCCATAACGCAGCCAATGTGATTAAAATCATTGATCACAAGGACGACATACACGACGTCAACCGAAACCTGAAAATTGTCATCTGTATCTTCACCTTTGTGTCCATCTTGAAAGTGCTCCAGATGTACAAGCGATCCGTGCAAGGACGCAGGGACCAAAAGCACACCTTAGAACAGGTGATATGGTCTAAAAAGACAGTAAAGCCGACCCAAAACGATAAACAGTGCCAAAACAAAAGCAATAAATGCCTTAATTACAAACAAAACGTGAAGCAATAAGAAACAAATTGTGAATTCATGCATTTATGAATGCAAGTGCAAAAGCAACAATTCCAAGTGTAGTGAGCAAGACATCTGAGGCACCGCTGCCCGCAACCAACCATCAGACCAGACGTGTGCCGCCGTTGGATACACCTAAATACATGCGTAGACATACATACCTACATATATATATATTGTAGTAATAAGAACTATGTAAGCAACTACTACTAGTATTAACATGGCCAACGTAGTTTTAAGTTAATTATGTTATGTTATTTGTGTAGCCCTGGATATGTTATGTTGTGCTATCCCTGGTTTGGAAAAGTATCGAGAGTATCTTCCATCCCTGGAAGGCACGAAGAAAAAAGAAGAAGCAAATTCTAGAAAAAGCGTGGCTGCGGATCGGAAGTGGATAACCGAAATAAAACTATACTATATACTACTGGTATAAATAAAGCTACAAAAAAAACAATAAAGACACCATACTATAATTCAGAAGTGGTAACTGAACCTAACCAAGTTATATTGGAATAGGAAAATATTAAAATGGCTACACGCATTAATCTCGGCGAGAGTATCTTCCATCCCTGGAAGGCACGAAGAAAAAAGAAGAAGAACATTCTAGAAAAAGCGTGGCTGCGGATCGGAAGTGGATAACCGAAATAAAACTATACTATATACTACTGGTATAAATAAAGCTACAAATATACAATAAAGACACCATACTATAATTCAGAAGTGGTAACTGAACCTAACCAAGTTATATTGGAATAGGAAAATATTAAAATGGCCACACGCATTAATCTCGGCGAACTGAAATTAGTGGAAATCAGAAGTTTCTGTGACAAATTTGGTTTATCCACAAAAGGAAACAAAGCCGCACTAATTGCGCAACTAAATGCTGTACTACCGTCTGAAATTGCTCCGGAGTTGTACTACGAAAAGGTGGAGTCTACAGGCGAAATTGGTGCTGAGATGACTGACGCCAATCCGGCCAACAACAACAACGAAGAACAGGATGGCGAGATGGCTGTCGCCAATCCGGCCAACTACAACAACGAAGAACAACGCGAAGACGAAGATGAAGACGTGTTCGGAAACGAACCTAAACTTGTCGAGACAGTTGATCGTGATGGCATTCAACTAGAAGGAAATGGCGTTCAACCAAGTGCTTCAACCTTTGGCGTTCAACGTAATGCAGGTGGCAACGCTGCGGGAATGGAACAGGCGATGCAAAATTTTCGTTTTGAGAATGTTGACCGCCTTTCCAAGCCAGAGATGAACTTAAACACCGTCAAAGAGCTACTCCCAGAATACAGCGGCGATGGCAACATAAACGAATGGTTGATGGAGGTTAAAAACGTTCGTGATGTGTTTAAAGTTAGTGATGACGTCATGCGTCCATTAATTTGCTCACGCTTGAAGGGCAAGGCTAATTTTTGGCTGTTATCTCGCCCATCACTGTTGTCTGGAAGTATTGACCTGATTCTAGCACAACTAAAAATTTTTTTCGGAACCAAGGATAACGTCTTGGAAATGCGACGCATGTTTGAAAACCGCAAGTGGCAGTTCGGCGAGAAGTTTGCTGTCTACTATTTTGACAAGCTTAGTCTGGCACAAAACATCGCTATGAGTGTTCACGAACTAGTGCAGTACTTGATAGATGGCATACAAAATGTACAACTTAAAAATCAAGCGAAACTACTACGTTTTGCAGTGCCTGCTGATGTATTGGAAGCCTTTCAAGATGTAGAGAAACCCAGAGCTCCGGTACAACAAAATAGGATGCAAGGAACGTCTTCATCAAACGCTGCGACCCCGGAACAGAGGGTCATCAAATGCTTTAACTGCCACAGTCTTGGTCATCTGGCTAAGGACTGCCGCAAGCCAGTACGGGCTGATGGAGCTTGCTATGCCTGTGGAGAAGTTGGACACTTGGCTAGAGCGTGTTCATTGTACAAGAAGAGAGAACATGGCAACGAATATGTAAGACATTTTAAAGTCCAGTTTAAAAATACGATACACATTTCTAACAAATTTTATTCCATAGAGTGCCTCATAGATTCGGGAAGTCCCGTTTCATTTCTAAAGAAGTCAGTAGTTCCCAGTAACGTAATCATTGACGAGAACAAGTTGAATCATACCTTTTTCGGAATAAACGAAAGTAAATTAAATGTAATTGGAAAAACAGTTTGTTTAATAAAAAGTTCAAATAAAAACGTGTTGATTGAATTACTGGTTGTAACTGATGAATCTGTAAGGTACTCAATGGTAGTAGGACGCGATTTTTTAAATTTAAGTAATTTTAAGCTTGTAGAAGTGATTGACGATGGTAACCATTTATCTGTTAAGCCAGTGGGTATACATTTAGTGGAAGGGTGCGAAAGTGATTTATCAAACAAAGTAGAAGTCAATGTAGAGAAACAGGTAGATGTAGAGGCAAAAGTAGAGAGCGATCTTGGAAACAATAACAAAGTAGAAGTCAATATAGAGAAGCAGATAGATGTGGAGAAAAGAGTAGAGAAGTCGAGCAGGGCCGAGGTAGTGAAATGTTTAAAAACTGTAGCGAATACTGAAGTTGAGGACTATGAGGCTACAAATGACAATGTTGACACGAAACTAGACAAAGTTGTTGCGAATGAAGAAAGTTACAATGTGGATTCGTTTGATAGAGATATGTTAAATATAAATGTTATTTGCGATGGTAAAGCAACTTATACGATAGGAAGAGAGATGAGTCAAGAAGCTAGAAATAAGCTTGAATGTTTGTTTAAGACATTTTATGAAGACGCTGATCGTCCGATGGAACCTAAGATAAAATGTACTATGAAGATCACAATTGAAAGCGATAAACCATTTCGGTGCCCCCCTCGAAGATTGTCCTACGCAGAAAAGTCCGAAGTTCAAAAAATATTAGACGAGAATTTAGCCAGTGGGTATATACGCCCAAGTGAATCTGAATATGTGTCGCCAATTGTTCTTGTAAAGAAAAAGACAGGAGAACTTAGAATGTGTGTCGATTATCGTCGTCTTAATAAAGTTACTCTTAAAGATAATTACCCGATTCCGTTAATTGACGACTTGTTGGAAAGGTTAGCGAATAAAAAATTCTTTTCGAAACTTGATTTGAAAAACGGATTTCATCATGTGTTCATGGATGATAATTCTATTAAATATACGTCTTTTACTACGCCACTAGGGCAGTTTGAATTTCTAAGAATGCCGTTTGGCTTGACGAATGCACCACCCACATTCCAAAGATTTATTAACAAGATATTTGCTGATATGGTACGACTAGGAAAAGTTGTGATTTATCTTGACGACATTATGATAGCGACGGAGAGTTTGTATGAGCATTTCGAAATCTTAAAGGAAGTTCTTAAACGTATAGTTGAAAACAAATTAAAGCTTAGACTTGATAAATGTGAATTCTTACAATTGTCCATTGATTACTTGGGATATACAGTCAATGGAGAGGGGATAAAAGCAAACGAAACAGGTTTAGAAGCAATTAGGTCTTTTCCAGTACCCTCAAAAGTCAGCGAGGTCTCAAGCTTTATAGGATTATGCTCTTATTTTAGAAGATTTATTAAAGATTTCTCTATTATTGCAAAGCCACTGTACGATTTAACCAGAAAAGACAAGAAGTTTGTTTTTGATAAAGAAGAAGTAGATGCGTTCACTATACTTAAGGAAAAGTTAATAGAAGCTCCAATTTTGGCAATATATGATCCGAGAGATGAGACAGAGTTGCACTGTGATGCAAGCTCGTTAGGTTATGGCGCAATATTATTACAAAGAAAAAGTGATAACAAGTTTCATCCCGTCTTTTATTTTTCGAAACGAACAACCGACGTGGAGTCAAGATACCACAGCTTCGAGTTGGAAACTTTAGCAATAATAAACGCATTAAAAAGATTTCGAGTTTATTTGCAAGGAATTAGGTTCAAAATTGTGACTGATTGCAATTCATTAACTTTAACCTTAAATAAAAAAGAAATAAATCCCCGTATAGCAAGGTGGGCTTTAGAGCTTCAAAACTATGACTACGAGCTTGAGCACAGATCGGGAAAAAGAATGCAGCATGTGGACGCACTTAGTCGAAGTAATAGCATTCTTGTAATTGAAACAAATACTTTCGAAGAAAATCTAATTATATGTCAGGGAAGAGATGAAAATATAAATAGAGTTAAAGAAATGTTGTTAAGTCAAGAGGATGAGCACTATGAACTACGAAATGGTGTTGTATATAAGAAAAGTAACGATAGGCTACTGTTTTGTGTTCCACAATCAATGGAAGAAAATGTTCTGTACAAATACCATGATGAGATGGGGCATGTGGGAATTGACAAAGTAACGGACCTCATAAGTAAGAGTTATTGGTTTCCAAGTATAAGAAAGAAAGTTGAGAGTCACATAAAGAACTGCCTAAAGTGTATAGCATTTTCTAATAAAACAGGTAAAACTGAGGGGTTTTTACACCCCATTCCGAAAGGAACAAGTCCGTTTGAAGTCATTCATATTGATCACTATGGTCCGATAAATAGCAAGGAAACAACTAAAAAGCATATACTAGTAATAATTGACGCATGTACAAAGTTCACCAGATTATATCCAACTAAAACAACTAGTACTAAGGAAGCAATCGAAGCGTTAGAAAACTATTTCAGATCGTACAGTAGACCTAAGAACATAATATCTGATCGAGGCAGTTGTTTTACGTCAAAGGAATTTGAAGAGTTTGTTGTACAGAACAATGTAAGGCATGTCAAAGTAGCAACAGCTTCGCCACAAGCAAACGGACAGGTAGAAAGAGTTAATAGAGACTTAGGTCCAATGATAGCAAAGTTAACAGACGTAGAGAATAATCAACCGTGGCACAAAGTTTTAGACAAAGTAGAGTTCACAATGAATAACACAAAGAATCGAAGTTTGAATCAATACCCAAGTGTAATGCTATTTGGTGTAAGGCAGAAGGGTTGTTATATTGATAGTTTAAAAGAAAATTGTATTGATGAGTGTCAAGAAGTTATGCACAAAGACCTAAACGAAATAAGACTACAAGCTGATATATGTCAGAGAAAAGCGCAAGGATATAACAAAGACTATGTTGATTCAAAACGACAAAAGCCGCATCTATTTTCTGAAGGAGATTATGTTGTTGTACGAAATTTCAATTCGCAGCAAGGTGTGTCCAGTAAGTTAATTCCCAAATTCAAAGGGCCGTACGTTGTGTCCAAGGTGTTAGATAATGATAGGTACTTTATTGAAGATGTAGAAAACTTTCAGCAATCCCAAGTGCCATATTCGGGTATATGGGCGGTGCATAATATGAAACCCTGGCTTAGTGGAATAGAACAAATTAATGTCAATAAAAATCAAGATATAAAAGATAAGGAAAAAGATCCTGCGGAGGAAATTGACAATACAAATAAAATTGTTGTAAATAAAAACAAAACTAGCTTTACTGAAAATAATAGTAAAAACATAGATGTAAATGACACTTGTAAAATAAATAAATATGGCCAAAGTAGCATTGTTACTAGAAGTAAGTCAACGAGTATCGGGGGATCGTCATAGTCAGGACGTCCGAATTGTATTAATAAGAACTATGTAAGCAACCACTCTTAGTATAAACATAGCCAAAGTAGTTTTAAGTTAATTATGTTATGTTATTTGTGTAGCCCTGGATATGTTATGTTGTGCTATCCCTGGTTTGGAAAAGTATCGAGAGTATCTTCCATTCCTGGAAGGCACGAAGAAAAAAGAAGAAGAACCACTCTTAGTATAAACATAGCCAAAGTAGTTATACCCGTTACTCGCAGAGTAAAAGGGTATATTGTATTCGTGCAAAAGTATGTAACAGCTAGAAGGAAGCGTTTCCGACCCCATAAAGTATATATATTCTTGATCAGGATCACTAGCCGAGTCGATCTTGCCATGTCCGTCTGTCCGTCTGTCTGTCCGTCTGTCCGTCCGTCTGTCTGTCTGTATGAACGCTGAGATCTCGGAAACTATAAAAGCTAGAAGATTGGCATTTTGCATGCAGATTCTAGGAGTTCCTACGCAGCGCAAGTTTGTTTCAAAAAGGTGCCCCCTCTAACGCCCACAATCGCTTATATACGATTTTAAAAATTATAATATTTCGGAAAAGTAAAAATGCAGTTTTATTATGTTTATCAATACCTATCGAAATGTAAATTTTTCAAATCGGACCATTCGTTAAAAAGTTATGCGTGTTCAAAGTTTCTATCTCCATCTCCCTCGCACTCCCTTTACCTGAGTAACGGGTATCTGATTGTCGGGGCACCCGACTATAGCGTTCTCTCTTGTTTATTAATTAGACATCTGCATGAATATAAAAAAATACGTATTCGAATTGACAATGTTCAAAATAAGTTGAATGAGTTGGAATGTGTAGGGAAACTGGCTTGAATAAATAAGTGTGCTGACGTAAAACTATTTTGAACCAGAAAAGGTGATGGAAAACGAATCGAGTAAATGAGAACACGAACAACTCAGACGAATTTATTCGAATTCATTCAAATTCTTATATGACGTCATAAGGGCAAAATAGAAAATTAAATTTGTTTTGACTTTTTTGTCTTTTTTTTAAAATTACAAAGCTTCTAACAAAGTAGAAGTCAATGTAGAGAAGCAGATATATGTAGAGAAAAGGGTAGAGAAGTCGAGCAGGCCCGAGGTAGCGAAATGTTTAAAAACTGTAGGGAATACTGATGTTGAAGACTATGAAGCAACAAATGAGAATGTTGACACGAGATTAGACAAAGTTGTTGCGATTGAAAAAAAGTTACAATGTGGATTCGTTTGATAGAGATATTTTAAATATAAATGTTGTTTGCGATCGTAACGCGACTTACACGATAGGAAGAGAGGTGAGTCAAGAAACTAGAAATAAGCATGAATGTTTGTTTAAGATATTTTATGTAGATGGAACCAAAGATAAAATGTACTACTGTATGAAGGTCACAATTGAAAGCGATAAACCATTTCGGTACCCTCCTCGAAGATTGTCCTACGCAGAAAAGTCCGAAGTTCAAAAAATATTAGACGAGAATTTAGCCAGTGGGTATATACGCCCAAGTGAATCCGAATATGTGTCGCCAATTGTTCTTATAAAGAAAAAGACAGGAGAACTTAGAATGTGTGTCGATTGTCGTCGTCTTAATAAAGTTACTCTTAAAGATAATTATCCGATTCCGTTAATTGACGACTTGTTGGAAAGGTTAGCGAATAAAAAATTCTTTTCGAAATTTGATTTGAAAAACGGATTTCATCATGTATTCATGGATGATAATTCTATTAAATATACGTTTTCTACTATGCCACTAGGGCAGTTTGAATTTCTAAGAATGCCGCTTGGCTTGACGAATGCACCACCCACATTCCAAAGATTTATTAACTAGATATTTGTTGATATGATACGACTAGGAAAAGTTGTGATTTATCTTAACGATATTATGATAGCGACGGAGAGTTTGTATGAGCATTTTGAAATCTTAAAGGAAGTTAAAGGAAGGGGGGGTCAAACGTCATTTTAGACCACAAGTTTGTTCGGCAATGTTGCTTAGAATCATTCCAAGAATCTCTCTGTCCGTATAAACGCTGAGATCTCGGAAACTATAAAAGCTAGAAGGTCGCGATTTCACACACATATTCTTGGGCTTCCTACGCAGCCCACTAACGATTTTAAAATGTGTCTGGCGCCCACACCTTTAAAGATTTCCGAGAAGTATAAATGCAATTTTGTTGTGTATATTTATACCTATCGAAATGTAGACATTTTTCAAATCGGACCATTCATTAAAAAGTTATGCGCAATCAAAAAAATTTTATATATCCATCTCCCTTGCACTCCCTTTAGCTGAGTGACGGGTATTAGATAGTCGGGACACCAACCCGACTATAGCGTTCTCTCTTGTTTTGATTGCGAATAATTTTTTAATGAATGGTCCGTTCTGAAAAATGTCTTCTACATTTCGATAGGTATAAATATGTACATTGAATGACCGTTCATAATCTAAAACTGAAATCGCATTTAGTTTTATCAGACCAGAGTTATCCTTTTTCAAAGTTACACTTTGATTCACATTTCATCAAGACTATCCAAATTTTACTTTTTCTTCATTTTTAAAAAAATATTAAACTAACAATCTTTAATGTACCAAAAAACTGGAAATGCCATTGTTTTCTTTTAAGTATTAACTAATTTTTTATTTAAAAACAAAAATTTAGAATTCATATATTATATTTTTAATAAATATTTTATTATTTAAATTTAACCTGATTCTGAGAAATCTTTAAAGATTTCTCGGAAGAGCCGGGTTTCGCCGATTTCATATTTTACTGAAAATTTCTCTGATATATAAACTTTGAAATGTGCAAAAATAAAGGTGCTGTTTTGTGCTTTTTTGAGAAAAGTTAATAACAGTAACATAACCTCAAAAATTAAAAATTTTCCAGAAACGGTTTTTATTAGTATGTTTGCCTTTCTTGGGCATATTTTAAGGAAGTAAAATACCCTTTTACTATCTTTTTGGCAGCAGAGTTGGAATCTTTTGTTCCTTTACCTCTATCGTTTATAGTTATGGAGATATCTTTACATTTGTAAGCTAAAAAGGTGCGCTTACTGTTTTAGTTATTGTAGGTGAATTAATTGACCAATCCGAATCAAATTTGGTTCTAAATGCATATAAAACAATGGGATAAATTGAAAAATGAACAATAAGGTTAACAGTCAGTCCAGTCAGGCCTTAGACTTTGACTGAAGCCCTCATATGCAGATCCAAATGACTCCTACTCGATTTCAGATTAGAATATAGATGCAGATACGGACGGACACAAGATCTCATACAAAAAAACGAACACCTAAACACACATACACATGCAGAAAAAAAAGACTGAAACACATTAATGGTTTCTGTTAAATTTAGTTAAAAAATAATTTTTTGCGCTTTAAAATCCTCCGAAAAATTTTGGACTACATAAGAAATGTTTTTTATATAATTTTTTAGTTATAAATAATTAAAGAAAATAATAATATAAACAAAATTTACTGAAAATGCATTGAGACACGCGAAATGTACAGAGCAACATAATTTTCGTCTATTTTACTAAAGTTAAAAATTCATTTAAAATACTAAAAAAATTATTTTTTTAGTAAATCAGGTTTTTTTTTATAAGTGATTTAAACTTATTACGAATAAATTTTGTTGGCCATCGCATTATGTTTGGTTAATTTGATTCGCACTTTTGGCCTCTGTTACCCCACTGTGCGCCGTTGTATTCTGGAAGTAGCTCTTTGACGGTGTTTAAGTTCATCTCTGGCTTGGAAAGGCGGCATTCTCGAAACGTAAATTTTGCACCGCCTGTTCCATTCCCGCAACGTTGCCACCTGGATTACGTTGAACGCCAAAGGTTGAAGCACTTGGTTGAACGCCGTTTCCTTCAAGTTGAACGCCATCACGATCAAGTTTAGGTTCGTTGCCGAACACGTCTTTATCTTCTTCTTCGCTTTGTTCTTCGTTGTTGTTGCTGGCTGCATTGGCGAAAGCCATGTCGCCATCTTGTTCTTCGTTGTTGTTGTTGAAGTTGCTGAAGTTATTGGATCCGACTTTTATGTCGATGACATGTTGACTGGTGCTGCATGCGTAGAGGAGTTAAAGACTATTAAGTCTGAAGTGTCTCAGGTTCTTTAAACTGCATGTTTTAAATTGACAAAGTGGTTTTCAAACTCACCTGACGACACCGCATCTGAGAGCATAGCTAAATCCATACCCATCTCGGACTCAGAGTCTACTAAGGCGTTAGGAATATCGTGGTGCCCAACGAAGATGCCTTTAAGTTCCAAATTGACAATGCTGTCAAGGGTCTCCGAGTGACAAAACGGAACATACTATCGGTGACATCGAAGCTGTTTGACCCCCTCGACTTATTAAGTTCAATTGTAATTAGAGGAAAGATCCTGTTGCAGGAACCTTGACTCAATAAGTTAGATTGGGATGAGTCGATTCCGATGCATTTGGAAACAGAATGGAATATGATAAAGATTACACTGTCTAATTTAGAAGAAATATCAATTCCTCGGTTTGTGAATACCGATCCGATGTCATCGGTCCAATAACAAGGCTTTGCCGACGCATCCTTAAGAGCTTATGGAGCTTGCATCTACATTCGTAGCAAAACTGCAGAAGGTTATAAAATATCATTGTTGACTTAAAAGTCAAAAGAAGCGCCGCTCAAGACTAAGACGCTTCCGCTCACCCTCTCGCAGATCTCTGTCACAGAATCAAGCCCCTATTAAAGGTACCTATCGAACGAATTTTTTATTGGTCGGATTCTGAAGTTACGCTTCATTGGATCCGGTATTATCCATCCTCGTTGTCCATATTTGTATCGAATACAGTTGCGGAGATTCAAGAGTGGTCAGGTGAAGCTACATGGTGGCATGTGCCAACGAAACAGAACCCAGCAAATTTTGTATCAAAGCATACAGTAGATATGGTTCACTGGACCAGCGTATTGTTACGTCGGCATATTAGTGCCCCAGTCCTGAGAAAGGCTTGGGCCGAGGAAGTTGCGTCCTGAGCAGGCACGCTGGCTGCCGGCTAAGCTCGCCGTATTTGGGGTGGTTTCTTTGGAAGCCACTTCCTCTCCAACATAATGAGAATAAATTTATCGTGCCTGAAAAATGGATAGAATTCGCAAAGTCCGTTGGTCTTCTGTCTGGACTGCCCCACAAGCTCAGCTGTAGCTTGATCGCAACACGATCGGGCTGTGTTTCGGCCACATTCCCTCCCCTTCACACATTCGTGTGCCAAATGGATCGTCGCGGGCCGCGCAATACGATCCCCTAATGTCGCGGTCGTCAGTCAAAAGTTATGTCATTGTTCTTGACCCCTTCTTCCATGTTTACCAGCTCCCCCCCCTTTAATGGGTTTCTACCAAGACATTATGGCGTTCGATTCACATTATAAATTTATTGTAAAAAGGTTTTATGTATGTGTGCATGATGGTTGACAAAAATATATAATAGGTGTAAGTGTGTTGATGATAAAAAAAATATAAAAAGAGAGTAAATTAAATATAGAAATGTTTATGAAGACTAATACTAAAAGTATCCATATAAAGATTATATAAAAGATCTGTATAAATTATAAATGTTGTGTTCCTATCAAATTATGGTGTTTATGTAGTGTCTCTTTTTGGTTTTGTTTTTGTTTTATTGTGTGTACTTAGAACAGATTAATTATTTTTATTGATCATAAAAATGGTGACATCACCTAGCAAACTGTTGGAATTGATTTCTGAATATACTCGTACATTGGGTACCGCGGCTACTATAATAACTTTTTCTTGCTTGTTGCAATGAATTAATGGAGAGAAATCTAGACAGAAGGTCTCAAGGTATAAATTCTCTAAATCTGTTACAGATATCGGTAGATTGACTTTGGATAGCAAATATTTTACTTTAATAGCGAAATGAGGTTCTCTTGTAAGAGTAGTTAACATCGACTGTGCTGTGATCATGGTGAAGTTGTACATATATATATATAGATTTAGAGGAAAACAAATATAGAACTTACTTATTGATATCCTGGCGATGAGATCTCGACGCTCCGGATGCTTTGGGTTTAAAATAATTATTAAATTGGGCATATATATATATGTATATGTAGGTGTATTAGTGCACTTAAAAATAATATTTTTGGGTAATATATATTTTGAACATTGCGTTTTTCGCGTAACTATTAATTTTCTTTTCTCATAAAACACTGAACATACAAATAATTAAAAAAAACTATATGTATATGGAGGGAATGAAAAAAACGGCACTCAGTCATCCAGGTGAACTTCACTGCGGGGTCTTCACAAGTAGCGTCTTATTACACATGCAGTTTGTTATTGTGGTGGCTGGTTTAGTTTTGGGTTTTCAGTGCTGTTACTGATAATTATTTGGTTTCATTTATTTTTATTGTTAGCGTTGCTGTTTCTTTTTTTCTTTTTGTTTGTTTTGGTTTTTGTTGATTGTTTATTTGATTTGATACACTTTATTGTTTCTAATTTAATCCCGGTTTCGCTCGGGCCAGTTAGAGGCAGCGGTCACGATCATCTCTAACTCGTGTCCGTGATCCCGTCGGCGTTGTACGGATCTTTTATACATTCTGAGTCCTCGTAGGACGATAAGGACCATTATTAACACTGTGATCAGACACATGACATTAAAGACTTTCACGATTTTTCTGTTTTGGGTCCTTTACACGGAGTTTACGTGCACCGCGAAACAAGGATTCATGTTCATTGTTTTGAACTTTCCGTCGAACGGATTATTTTGTTCTTTGCGCTCGATTGGTACTATTACCGGCCGTATCTGAGAATCTGACTGACTTCTCCGTGGAGTTTTAGTTCTTTTATACAATAGCTGAGCTTTTCTTTTTTGCTTCCGGGTTCTTATTTTCGTACCTAAGTGTTCCCATCTAGGTAACTGGCCCGCTGTGGATTTGGCTAGCGTCAGCTTTCCGGTTCATTTCAGTCTTTCGTTGCTTTACTGACCGCTAAATTTTTCCATTGAATTGCCCAATTGGTGCATTATATTGCCTTGTGCAAATTTGGTCTTTCTTTCTTCTTTCGCAACTTTAGAGACTGTGTTTTCTGCAGCCCCCTTTTTGCCTCGCTTCCCAGCATAACCGGCGCTCGTAACAGTATCTAAAGGAAGGAGAAGAAAACTGGCCCCAAAATGCACGCTTTGACCTAGATGAAGAAGTCCTACTACAAGAATCGAGGAAGACTGCGGTCTTCCGCTGCTTCCGGACTTGGTAGATGTCATCAAGGGATTTTCGTCACACCTTAAACTGCTTAGGGTATTCGTTTATATGTTCCGCTTCATTAGAAAATGCAAAGACAAAAGTAAATTTGAAAAAACTTTGTCACTTACTGAATGTAATGAAGCCTTTTAAAAAATTGTCGAGGTATCACTGTAAACGTAGTTTACACGTAGTGACGAAGCGCTCCAGGAGAGTGTGCGACTACAATATATACAGGACGAAATGAAAATCTGCTGTGATGGTCCGATCATAATGAGTGATACATAAATCAAAAGGTTTCGCAAAAACTAATAGGATTGCATACCAAAACTTAACCAATTTCAATTGGTTTGGGAAAGAGTGCGGTGAAAGTGAAAATTTAGAATTGGAGCTGTTGGGCCCGGTGGGGATATATTATCCTTTATATTAGACGACTTGTATTCTTATTAACAATACGCTTCGAATGAGGGGTCATATGATAAGAACCGATGCTCCGTTTAAAAGATATTCCAAAATTAAGAATTTAGAGGACTTAGGTTAGGTTAGGTGAGCATGGTTGGGGATTATAGACTAATCCCCTCACTTAGGCCGCCATGGGCCCCTTGTGATACCATATGATCTCAGAAAAGATCCATTTCCCTAGCTCATGGGTTATTGGGTTTCTCGAACCAGTTGGTTCTTTTCAGAAAACAAAGGAGTTTGGGTATGCTGGTGCCTTGTATGGCTGCAAGGTTTGGAAGCGTGTAGCTTCCTAGTGTTTGAAAACGTTTGAGGTTGTGTGCTGGGCAGAAGCACAGGAGGTGTTCAATGTTCTCCTCTTCTTCTATCTGTTTACAGCTGCGACAGTAGTCGTAGCTGCTGAGTCCTAGCCTGCGCGCGTGTGTCCCTAAAAGACAGTGGCCCGTGAGGGCATTAATTAAGGTGGAAATGTCTGCCCTGTTACATTGTAAGAGGGTTTTGGTTCTTTTCGGATTATAGTTACCCCAGGTAAGCCTGGAGGTGTGGCATGTTGAGATCGTATTCCAACGGTTGTTGGAGAGGGTGTACAATCTTTGCTTGAGGAGAAGCTTGCAGGTAGCTATGGGCATGCCCACCGTGTCCTTATCGCGAAGGATGTCGGTGGTTGTCCCTTGCCTTGCCAGTTCGTCCGCTATGCAGTTGCCTTCAATGTTACGGTGTCCAGGCACCCAAATGAGGCTGATTCTGAGATGAGTGGCCATCTCGTTCAGAGATTTGCGGCATTCAGAGATAGTAAGTGAGTTAGTTGAGTAGGAGTCGAGGGCCCTGAGGGCTGCTTGACTGTCCGAAAAGATGAAGATGTCTGTATTGCAGTGTTTTGTTGTATCCAGGTAAGACATGGCTTCCTGGATTGCCATCACTTCCGCTTGGAAGACACTACAGTGATCTGGTAGTCGAAAAGAGACTTTTATGTCTAGTTCAGGCGAGAAGAACCCCCCCTCCTGTTTGCAAGTTTAGCTTGGAGCCATCCGTGTATATATTGACGGCGTTCTCGATCTGGTGAGGGAGGTGGTCCCATTCTGAGCGGGTGGGTATGAGAACCTTGTAAGTTTTTTCGAAATTGACTATGGGTGGGACGTAGTCTGCTCTGTGTGGTATATAACGCTGGTTTGTAAGTATACTGGAGTGACCTGATGAGCCTGTTGACCATGCCGACGCTTCGCGGAGCCTCAGCGCCGTTGCTGATGCCCAGCTTTTGGCAAGCAGGTCTAGAGGTTCTAGGTCAAGAATTGTATTCAATGCTTCAGTGGCGGTTGTGCGAAGCGCCCCACTTATGCAGAGTTCTGCGCTTCTTTGGATCTTGTGCAGATTCTTGAGGTTGCAATTCTTTTCTAGGGAGTGCCACCAGACGATGATTCCATAGAGGAGAATGGGTCTGACTATTGCAGTGTATAGCCAGTGAACTATTACGGGAGAGAAGCCCCACTTTCTCCCTATAGCTTTTTTACAAGCAAAGAGTGCTATGGCCGCTTTGCGTGTGCGGTCCGCGATGTTCTCTGCCCAGAGGAGTTTCTTGTCAAGGATGACGCCTAAATACTTTGCTTGGTTGCTAAGAGTAAGGCGAGTTTGGTGTAGTTTTGGGAGAGTTAGGCTTGGTATCTTATACTTCCTTGTAAATAGAACTAATTCTGTCTTTTCTGGGTTGACACCCAGTCCGCAGCGCGCTGTCCACCTTGAGAGTGAGGATAGGGCTGTCTCCATCAGGTTGCATAGCGTTTGAGGAAATTTTCCTTGCAATAGGATAACCACGTCGTCCGCATAGGCCACCACTTTTGTTCCCGCTTCCTCTAGAAGTGATAGAAGTTTATTAACAACTATAACCCATAGCAGAGGGGAAAGTACACCGCCTTGCGGTGTTCCTCTACTAACGTTCCTAGTCGATTGTGCTGATCCCATAGTGGAGTACACTACCCTACTGGTGAGTATGGTGTGAATGAGTCCCACTATAGGACGCTCAATGCCTAGTTCCGTCATAGCGCCAGTGATAGCCGTTGGGGTGACATTGTTGAAAGCGCCTTCTATGTCTAGGAAGGCTGCCAGGGAGTATTCCTTGTTATGGAACCCTCTCTCTATATAAGATACTAGGGAGTGAAGGGCAGTATCTGTTGATCTGCCTTTACGGTACGCATGTTGTGCATTGGAGAGTAAACTAGGGTTGGTAGTTAGTCTGATGTGTGTGTCAATTAGCCTTTCCAGGGTCTTTAACAAGAAGGAGGAGAGGCTTATTGGACGGAAGTCCTTTGGAGAGGTGTGAGAGGGCTTGCCGGCCTTTGGTATAAATATTACTTTAATGTCCAGCCATCTGGATGGTATGTGATTCAGTGCCAGACAGCCGTGGAATATGACCGTCAGCCATGGAAGGGTAGTATCTATTGTCCGTTGAAGTTGTGCCGGGAAAAAGCCGTCAGGGCCAGGTGATTTGAAGGGCTTAAAAGAGTTAATCGCCCATTTGATGCGTTCAGGGTTTGAAATGTTGTCTATGCTCTGCTCGTCGAGGCTCTCCACTAAATGGAGGTCCTCTACTGCTTGCGTGTTATTAGGGAAGTGGGTGTCTAGCAGGTGTTCTAAAGTTTCCTGGCTGTTTCCCGTCCAGGTATCTTCATTGGTTTTTAGGTATCCAACGGTTACTGGAGATTTTGCTAAAATTCTTCTGAGCCTGGACGCTTCCGTTGTAGATTCTATGCTACTGCAGAAGTTGACCCATTCTCTTCGCTTTGATGCTCTAATTTCCTTTTTGTAATGGCTTAGCTTCGTATGGTACGTGTTCCATGAAGCCTCGCTGTTGCTATATTTAGCTCTGTTAAAATGACTTCTGCAGTCGCTTTTAAGGGCCGCTAGGGTAGTGTTCCACCAAGGCGGTTTGTGTTTTGTTTTGACTGTTCTGCTTGGGCAGGCCTTTTTAATGGCCTCACCACAGATGTCAGTGAAAGTATTGACTAGGTTTTCTAGTTCATGACTGTCGAGTACGTGAGTCGGTGGAGTAGTTAGGTTTCTATCGAGGAGTTTTTTGTAGTACCCCCAGTTAGTGCGTCTTAGATTTCTTATGCTCTCGGGGGAGGGCATTCTAGATTTATTGTAAATTCTACATATCGGTGGTCGGAGAAGGAGTGTTCGGTTCCCACTTTCCACTCTTCAAGATGGTTGAGTAGGGTGTCGGATATCAGGGTAATGTCTAAAACTTCCCTCCTATTTCTAGTGATGAAAGTAGGGTCGTTACCTTTGTTGCAGATGAATAAGTTGGATTGAAGGAGATAGTCATAAAGTAACTCACCCCTTTCGTTCGTATTTGTACTTCCCCATTGTGTGTGGTGTGAGTTGGCGTCTCCACCCAGGATGAGTTCCTTAGATGAGTGTGTTTGTATGAGTTGTTGTGTTATGATGTTTGGTAGTGGCCCCTCTTGGTCATGAGCCAGGTAAAACGATGATATGGTGTGATGAGTGTGTGAGTTTAGCTCCAGCCTGACCGTGGTGAGGTCGCCTTCGCTAAACTGTGGGATTAGAAATGTATTAAAGTGTGTCTTAGTGAGAATGCAGGTCCTAGGTTTACCCTTACCCTTAATGTGAAAAAGCTTGTATGTGGGGGTTGATAAGCCACAGATGTTGTCTCCAACAATCCATGGCTCTTGGATGAGGACTATGTCTATTTTGCCTGTTTCCAGGCGGGTGAGGAGGGCAGCAGATGCTGCCTTGCTGTGGTGCAGATTAATCTGTAGATACTGCACCATTTTGCGGGTTGGGCTCGGGCTGGGTACCCTCTACTTCCTCCACAATGTCCTGGAGCACACTGCGCCCCATGTCATGGGTGCTCAACTGCTTCAGAGTCTCTGTGAGCTCCGAATCAGTCGACACGTACCCTGTGTGGAGTGCCTCCTCGTGCTCCATCTCGTCGTCGCTTGGGGGTTCGTAGGACGCACATGCAGCCAGATTGTCTGCCGCTAGTTTGTCCGTGTCGTAGATGCGGAGTGTCGCCTTGTCGAAACCGTAGTTGACTCGGTTCTGTGATGCTGCCAGGGGTTCCAGGCATGCCTGGTTGAGGAGAATCACCACGTTCATGGTGACGCGTTCAGTCTTCTCGACCTTCACCACCTTCCAACCTTCTGTTGGGAGCTTGGGGTTGAACCTTGTCAAGAGGCTAAGAATAGCCTCTGGTTCAGAGGGTTCAGACGGCAACCACACCCTCGCCCTTGGTCTGGACGGGATATCCGCTGCCTCGCAGACGGCTAGCTTGGCCCCGGGGTAGACCTCGCCAACTTTGGTAATGGCAGCCTTGTAGAGCGCTGCCGATCTCTCGTCCTCACAGGCGATCAACTTTACGTTGCCCTGGTACCACCCTGCATCTGTGCAATCAGGTGGTGGTCCTGGGTTTTCGTCCAGCACTTTCAAGGCCACCGTCGCAAGTGCCCGCCTAACCTGACCCCACTGATTCCTTGGGATCCTGCCGCCTTCATCGTTCTGGTCGATGACGCCGATGATCTTCCGATCCTTCACCACTTCGGCAAAGGATCTAGACCACGTGCCGCGGCTGGTTGTCTTGGCCTTCTTGCTCGCTGGTTGAGCCACTTCGATCGACCTCTCCCGCTTGTTGCTGTCGCTTGGTACCTTTGCGGGGTCGAAGTCTGGAATTACTGCCTTTGCCCAGGCTATGTCCTCCTGGATCTTTTGGTAGTCCTCCTTGGAAGTCTGATCCTCCCTTATGGGGTTGGTGGCCAGACGTTTTAAGATGCGGTATGCCTTCTTTCGTTCCAGTGGTCCTGCCTGATTTGGTGGTGTCCGCTTGAACTCCTTAGCCCTGGTACTTACCACAAGGTCAGCCCTTGCACCTCCCTCCGGTTGGTTTGGCTGGTGAGCCGCCCCAGCGTTGGTGGGTGTTTTGGTCTGGCCCTTGCGGTTCGTGGGGGCTACCTGGCTGCGTGGTACGCTGGCCTTGGCTGGTGTTGATGTTGTGTGAGTAGGGGCTTTCGGTACGGCCCCCTTTCTTACTTGGTCGTCGTTGGTGGTGACTTCCGACTTTTTAAGAGTGTCGGCTCTGCGTTTACTTTTTTATATTTTGAATTCTCCATACTTGTTCCCACGAGCTGCGGAGAAAGGACAGGTCCACCCGGGCAGAGATCCGCTGTACCCGGGTAAGGCTGGTTAGAACAGGCGGTCGCCACTTGCCTGAGCCCACCGTTAGAGACTGAGTTATTTGTTGACTCGGGCTCCCAGCCAGATTGACTCTCGGCACGGTTCGAGTGACACCTTAGTCCAGCCCGGGGTGAGATGAGTGTTGGGGGAATAGGGAAGAGGTAGGCTTATGTGTGGGGAGTGGGTTTGTGTGACCTATTTGTCGGAGGCGGCAGCACAAGCGCGACGTCGGCACTGCTACGGCGCAGATACCCGCTGACTGTCCGGGGCTACTTATTTGCGCTTCATGTTGGGGCCTAGCGGTGGCTGGGCCGTGCCAACATCCACGCTTATTCGTAGCTGCCCTGGATAAAAAGCCAGGGCGTTCGCTATCCGCAACCTGCGACCCGTTCGGTAGCCTTCAGCTCGGCGCCCTCCAAGCCATCTCACTAGCTCATTGAGGACTTTCGAATATGAAAACTTTTGTCCGTTTGTTTGTATGTATGGATCCAATTGTTGTCCTAGAATCCTGTAATAATTTTTATAGTGTTAAGCAAGTCAATATAAGAAACGTTTGTTCTACGACTTTTGGAAAAACCCGCCAGTTTGGCGGGAAATTATTAAAAAAAGCTAGATTTTGAAGTCTTATAGTTTCTAAACGACTAAAGTTACCGACTCGTGTAATACCTCGTTGCCTTTGTTTAAATTGGCTGCAATAGAATCTGCTTTTGAATTCTAATTTACTGAAGCGGACCGAATGAAAGAATTTTATAAAATATATTTATTTAGTCGAATGTACAAGGACTTTTCGTCACAAAATTTGATATCAGAACTTTTGTATGTTGATGGTGCGATCGTCACGACCCTTACCTCGTTAAGGAATGTTTTTGTTTTATTACAAAAACACGAGTATCGCGATGAAAGGGAAAAAGTCCGTAAAGGCTCCAGAGTTGGCCCAAGTCTTCAGAGATTGAATCCATTCACTCATGAAGACAAGGGGACTTGGTGTCACTTTTCGTTGTTGCGAGTTGGGGGCGACTAGCTAACGCTCCTATATCCTACGATGCCAAGTTTCCATTGTTGTTGACGAAACGCTCCCAATTTGTGCAGAGCTATGTCCGGCATCTGCACCATTCTAATTTTCATGTTGGTCCACGAGCACTTGTGAGTCTCCTTCGACATCGAATTTGTATCGTAAACGCTCAGGAGGTCTGCAGTCAGACAGTTCGATCATGCATTCGCTGCTTCAAGTGCAAGCCTTGACTGATGACACAAATTATGGGAAATTTACCCACTGATCGTCTCCGTGCTCTCCGCCCATTTGCTATACATATGTGGAGTTGATTTTTGTGCTGTCTATACAACACTGAAAATTCGTGGTAGGCCTCCGTATAAGTCCCACATTGTGCTCTTTGTTTGTTTCGCGTCCAAGGCGGTTCATCTAAAAGTTGTTTTAGATTTAAAAACAGATTCCTTTTTATTGGCTTTTCAAAGGTTCGTACGGCGCCGAGGATGTCCCCAAGTCGTCTATTGCGACAACAGGACGAATTTCGTCGGAGCCAGTCGCCACTTCCAGGCCCTTCGAGAGCGGATCGAGAATACGATACGAGTTTGCGTTCACACCGACCCGGGCTCCGCACATGGGCGGACTATGGGAGACAGGTGTCAAAACTGCCAAGAACCTATTTACGGGCGGTGGGCAGCGCGCTCCTAAGCGCAGAAGAGCTGGCGACAGTGCTAGTCGGAATCGAGGAGGTGATGAACTCCCGCCCGCTCGAAGCGATCAGCCACGACCCAAGCGACGGAGAGGCGCTGACTCCCGGGCACCTGCTGACAGGCGGGCGCCACACCAGCACTCCGGACCCCGGACCAGGAGGGTCTCAGCTGCTTACGGCGATGGCGGCTTGTCTCGTCAGTCAGGCAAATGTTCTGGTGGCGATGGTCCCGGGATTATGTCCTGGGCCTACAAATTCGGGGCAAGTGGCACCAGAAGCAGCCAAACATCAGCGAGGGAGATCTCGACGTTAGGACGAGCGGAGGAGGAGTTTTTCGGCGGGCCATCTATAAAATGGCACCGCTTCCAATTAGTTGAGGCCTGAAGCGTTCAACGGGGCCAGTGCTGAGAGATTTATTGAATTTGTTACTTGAAGTTTGAAGTTTAGTGTAAGTTAGTTTAGGTCGAAGGCTGGTGCACAATAAAGTTCTCTCTCGCTCTCTGCAAATTCGGCCCGTCTTCGTCAACTGTCATTAAGCTAGGCTCTAAGAACTTTGTAAAAACATAGTCGTTTAATTGTTGAAATTTAGTTCTATTGACCACACGTGTTATTTTCATTTCCGCTTTCGCCTTTGCCAAAATTAAAGTTTATTGCCACCAAAGTTTTCGGTTTTCGTTTTCGATTTGATTTGGAAAAACTATTCTAGGTAGGAGTCGGATTTATTAGCCCGGAACGAACTCACCGGAGAATGCTGGATGGCGCTAGCGGCGTTCGAGGAAGGCGAGTTGAGCTGGTCCAAGTTTCCTAGCCGGGTCAAACAGACACCAGTGACGTCACCACAATAGGGCTCTTATGTAAGCCAAAGGTGCGTATCCATATATGTAAATCTCCAAAATAAATCTCCCGGGACCCTTGGTGTTGGGTCCCCGGTTGCCTTCTTTTCGATTTTTGGCAAGAATAACCGCTGCGTCTAGCTTCTTAAACAATATGGCTGCGACTCTCCTAATAACTGCCTATCATCATTGCAATTTCGCCATATTCCCTTGCCTCTCTCAAACTGGGTCATTGAACATATCCAAGGCCACGGTAGAGTAATCCCTGAGCGAACCGGGCTTAATTCAAATGGCCAGATCGTCCCCCAAATTCCCCGCAGGGGGGCGCCACTGAAACCATCGCCCTATAGGATCTATCCTATAATCGACTCCAATTCCAACACCCTTCGTCTATGTTAAGATGAGCAACTGCTTTTCAAATCTGATGTGGATGTGGACGGTGCTCTGTGGGAACACGAGTTTCACGTTTGTCAAAAATTCCCCAGGTTTCACACGGATGGACTCTATGGGAAGAGGCTATAAAGGCCGTTACTTCCGATACGTCTATACTACAGATATCGAGAAGATGTATCGAGAAATCTGGGTAGACCCAAAACTTCCAACGCATTTTATTCCGCATCAGCGAGCGGTATATTGAGATTTTGAGCTAAAGACGGTCACTTTTGCAGTCAATTGTGCGCCCTTTTTGGCGATTAGAGTTCTGCAACAGCTGGCGACAGATATGCAGCTGAGCCATCCAACAACGATCAATGTCATTTGTCAACTACATGTATGTCGATGATGTTCATTCGGGAGCTGACCCCGCCGAGGGCGCTCAGGTCATTGTTCGCGAGCTACAAAGTGCCCTCGGTTCCGCGGCTTTTCCATTAAGAAAATAGACCTCCAACCACAAGGAAGTTTTAGCTCAAATCCAAAGCGAGCATCTTCTTAACATAGACTTTCTCGAAATCGGCACTGAAAGACCAGCCAAAACTCTCCGCGAACTTTGAAAAGCAACCTCCGATGAATTTTTCTTCGTCCCAGCAGTTTTGGCAACGGAAATTTCCCCCACAAAACGCCAGGTCCTTTCCCAAATTTCTAAGCTGTTTGACCAACAGGCTGGGTCGCTCCATTTGTGGTGTGTGCCAAAATCTTTATGCAAGAGATTTGGCATCAAGAGCTAGGTTGGGACGATGAACTTCCATAAGAGCTGTACCAAGTGTTGAAAATCTAAACGAAAGTTTAAATTATTGTTAATTGAGAACGCCGAAAAGTGAAAAGACTTGGCTTGGCTGCTGCAAAATTTGGGGGGAGAGAAAATACAAGACTGGCCGATTCGATATTCGAAATTCAACTAGTTTATTGTGCCCAGCAGCGTAGTTTTGTGAGAGCCGTTGCAGGCCCGCTGAATCCGATCTTAGATCTAACATAATAGTTCTGGGCCTGTAAGGGATGAACATAACGCTGTTGGGCTCTCTTAAGCTGTTACTTATTTATATCTTAACATAATTCAAAACTTCATGATTAGCGTTCTGCGCTTCAACATTCCCGCCACCTTGAAGGACCGGCCTTCAACATACTGGGAGTACAGCCAGCTTTTGAATGGGACGCTTAAATATGTGACCTGTTGCGGTCTTGATTTCGGCCACTCGAACTCGACCATCGGCCCCTGCCACGCTGATGACCCTGCCGGTAATCCAACGCTGGGGTTGAGTGTTGTCCTCGTGGATGATTACCAAAGCTCCTACCTCCAGATTGGGCGATGTAGTTTGCCACTTGGTTTTGCGCTGAAGGCTGTGGACGTATTCCTTGGACCACGCCTGCCAAAACCGCTGTCTGAGCGTGGATAGCAGTTGCCACCTCTTTGAGAATCTCAAACCTCTGGTCGGTGCGTCTGGCTCTAATCCTTGCGGCAGCGAACGAAGGGCCTGCTCGATTAGCAGGTGCCCTGGAGTGAGCGCCTCCCCCTCGTTTGGATCGATGCTGATTGGAGTTAGAGGACGAGAATTCAGCACGGCCTCGGTGTCCGCCAGATAAGCCCTGACCTCGGCTTCGGTTAGGGACGCGTCTGCGACTTGACGCACGAGAATTTCCTTCGCTGACTTCACGGCCGCCTCCCACAAACCGCCAAAGTGCGGTGCTCGTGGTGGGATGAACCTCCACTCGATTCCCTTCTCGACGACGAACAGTTGAAACTGCGACTGCTGATCCTCGAAGGCGCTCTGAAGAATTCTCAGCTCGTTCCTGGCTCCTACGAAGTTCGTCGCGTTGTCGGAATGTACTCGATGCGGTACGCCACGTCTTGCGATGAAGCTTTTAAAGGCCAAAAGAAAAGAGTCAGTCGACAAATTTGTAACGAGTTCCAGGTGAACAGTCTTGGAAGCAAAACAGACAAATACCGCTATATACATCTTAATGGGGGGCCGTCCTCGAATACGCAACGAGACATTGATAGGACCAAACAAATATACGCCACAAATATGAAATGGCCTTACGGATTCAAACCTATCCCATAATTTGGTTCATCAGAACAGGCTTATATCTAAAACAATGCGTGACAATTTCTCAAATGCAAAGTTCGGAGATACAAATCAACAATTTGGTTTTTAGAAGGGAGTAATATCGGAAATATAGCATTTTCCGAAATAGGTGCATGCAAGAGTCTACCTCCCACCCGAATTAGCGAAAATCTTCTACCAGCTTTAGAAAACTTTTGTATGAAGGGCGTCATCATCTGCAAACTTGGTTGTAAAACATGTCCTTTTTTAATTTTCTTGTACTCTACTGCAAAGACATTTTTTTGGATGATTTCCATCAGTTTAAAAAGTGATAGTTGTAACTCTCTAGCCGTCAGACTTACTGATCTTTCTCGTGATTTAGCTAGGTTTAGAAATTTGTAAACGTATCCAAGAATTTTAATGATTTTGGGAAACGATGAGATACGAGTAATAAATTCGAACGGAGTTGATAGCTCGACGGCTATACACACTTGGGCAGCTGTTTTTAACTCTGAGTTTTTTAATTCGGAAGGTATAGAAAAATGTGAGTTTTCTGGCCATAATGACTCATTTTCATACAGAAAGTTCGGACCTTCGAACCAGATGGATTCAGACAATTCACTGACATCGCAGCCACGGGACGCAATGTCTGCTGGATTAAACTGCGAAGGGACATGTCGCCAGGATATATTTTCTGATAGCTCTTGAATTGTGGCTACCCTGTTTGAAACAAAAACTGCAAGTGACGAAGGTTGAGACTTTATCCAATGTAGTGTTATTTCTGAGTCTGTCCAGAAATAAACACTCTCGATTTCACATTTGTCAAGAACTTGTTTGACGTAGGACCAAAATTGTGCCAACAGTGTGGCGGCGCATAATTCAAGCCTTGGTATGGTTTTCGGGTTTAGTGGAGCCACTCTCGAGTTCGCTGCTAGCAATCGACAATTAGCTTTACTGTTTTCGATTGCTCGAATGTAAATGCAACATCCGTAAGCTTGGCTGGATGCATCTGCGAAACCGTGAACTTGAACGGCTGAGCACCCATTGGCAAACCTAGGAATGGTGACTGTGTGAAGATTAAGTAGATTCTTCTTTAACCTTTCCCAAAACGTATGTAACGACATCGGAATGGATTCATCCCATTCCAGTTGAAGTTGCCAAAGGCTTTGAAGAAGAATTTTAGATGTAAGGCCAATGGGGCACAGCAATCCCAAGGGATCAAAAAGCCGCGCGCTTACTGAAAGTATGTTTCGTTTTGTGGGAGTCAATTTTGTAAAGCTCTCATCTAAATGAAATCGAAATGTGTCTGTGTGTGGCATCCACCGCATACCCAAAGCTTTGGTCGAATCGGTATCATTGAAATTTATGGATTTTTCAGTGTTGTTCCCTTTTTCTAGTTGTGGATGGTTTGAAAACCATTTAGACAGCTGGAAACCGCCACTATTGAGAATTTCTGACACTTGATTACACATCACGTTCAAGGTGTCAATATCATCGGCTCCAGTAAGCATGTCATCCACATAAAAGTCGTTGCAAATTATGTATGAACCAATTTCATGCTTATCCCTATTACGAAATCCAAGTTCTTGTAAGCTACGGATGGCTAAAAATGGAGCTGAAGACGTTCCGTAGATGACTGTATTAAGACGAAATATTTGTAGTTCATCAGATGGATTCTCGCGCCATACTATCAGTTGATAGTTACGATCTTCTTCTGCGAGACATACTTGCCTATACATTTTCGATATATCTGCAGTTAAAGCGAATCGATTTAAACGAAATCTAACAAGTGATAATAACAGTTCACTGAATAGTGGGGCCCACCATTAAAATGTCATTTAATGACTGCGCTGAAGTTGTCTTTGCAGACGCATCAAACACGACTCGAAGTTTGGTTGAGGTAGGGGAGAGTGGGGTAATTTCGTTAGCAATTTTTCAAAGCTATTTTTTGTCCATCTTGAGACACATTATCATATTTCTATTTTTATACCCGTTACTCGTAGAGTAAAAGGGTATATTGTATTCGTGCAAAAGTATGTAACAGCTAGAAGGAAGCGTTTCCGACCCCATAAAGTATATATATTCTTGATCAGGATCACTAGCCGAGTCGATCTAGCCATGTCCGTCTGTCCGTCTGTCTGTCCGTCTGTCTGTCCGTCTGTCTGTCCGTCTGTCCGTCTGTCTGTCCGTCTGTCTGTCTGTATGAACGCTGAGATCTCGGAAACTATAAAAGCTAGAAGATTGGCATTTTGCCTGCAGATTCTAGGAGTTCCTACGCAGCGCAAGTTTGTTTCAAAAAGGTGCCACGCCCCCTCTAACGCCCACAATCGCTTATATACGATTTTAAAAATTTCAATATTTCGGAAAAGTAAAAATGCAGTTTTATTGTGTTTATCAATAC
The DNA here is from genome assembly GCA_037075285.1 of Drosophila lutescens. NCBI lineage: Eukaryota > Metazoa > Arthropoda > Insecta > Diptera > Drosophilidae > Drosophila > Drosophila lutescens. The sequence goes on from JBAMCF010000679.1 coordinate 144,629, forward strand.
CTATCGAAATGTAGAAGAAATTTTTCAAATCGGACCATTCGTTAAAAAGTTATGCGTGTTCAAAGTTTCTATCTCCATCTCCCTCGCACACCCTTTACCTGAGTAACGGGTATCTGATTGTCGGGGCACCCGACTATAGCGTTCTCTCTTGTTATTGTTGAGTGCGGTTAGCACCAAGCTTTAAAATGTGACATTCCCCTATTTTTTTAATTACCCTTGTGATTTATAAAAAATTAAAAAGTAAAACCAATATACTGGGGCAATCTCGCCACATAGGGGGGTAAAATCGCCACACCACTGGGGCAATTTCGTCACCTGAAAAATGTAGGGAACTTTACGCCTGTAAGTATGCTACACTGATCAAGCGTACCATTTTTGTTGACGTCCTATATTTGTTGCTGCTGCCGGTAGTCTGTTCGTTAGCCAGCTCGTCAAATAAAAAAATTTCGAAATTTCCCCAGACAGTACTTTTTTAGAAATAATTATTTTTCTTCCGAAATTAGGCGCGAAGTTAAAAATCACTAACGCAGAAATGCACATCATAGCACTGTGTATTATATCCTTTTGAATTGTGGCATACAGAAAAAATTTCGTCGAGAACTAAAGGTAGCTTTTGAACTGTTAAAACACATTTAATATTATAGCTTAATTATCTTGGCCTTCTGTGCGAAAAAAATGCATTGGTTGTGTCATGCCGTCTTGAGGGACAAAAACAAAAAAAATTATATATTTTTAAGACTTATGGATTCCGAGATATTGCAGGTGACGAAATTGCTCCTGTGACGAAATTACCCCACTCTCCCCTACTATCAGGCCTCAGAACGCATTGATGTGGTATGAAGTAGTGTGGTCCTGGTGGAATCTTATTGCATGTTGGAGACATATGACCCAGCTCCAAATATTCTTTCATCAAACGAGGATCCAAGTACGAGCGGATCAGATTTAAAAGGCAAACGGACTAAAAAACGACCACAATTTGAATTGGCTACGTTTTTCACGAAGTGATCCTCGCAGGCAATTTGTTCTGGTGAAAATTTAACAACTTCTTTGTTTTCTGGGACGGTATCTAACTCCCAAAGCCATGTCTTCCTTGGACAAGGCGATACAAGAAGTAGCTTTTTTTTGTTGTTGCTTACACCGTCCAGAAACAACCCATCCCAATAGTGTTTTTTGAAGCAATGGACCTCCATTGGTGAGTTTGATTTGACCACTGCACAACAAATCAAAGAAGGAGTCTGCTCCGAGCAAAATATCAATTCTTTGCGGCTTGTGGAACTCTGGATCAGCTAAGTCTACGCCGGCCGGAATTTTCCACTGCCTTGCAGGAAGCATATTATCTGGCTGATTGCTAGTTATGGTTCCCAGTACCCAAAAGTCAGACGTAAAAATGTGTCCATTGAGCCGCGAATATAAGGTAGTTGTGACTTCACTTCTGGCAATGGAATTGGATCCTCCCACTGATGTGATAGAAAGACATTTATTTGTTCTTGACAATCTTAGAAGCGGAGCAAGGCTTTCTGTCATGAAGTTAATTTGCGACCCTGAATCTAATAGAGCCCTGGCTCGATGGAGCTGACCAAATCGATCGCGAACATTAACAACGGCTGTTGCTAGAATTACTTGGTTAATTTCCGAAGCGTCTTGAATAACCTGAGCCGAATGGGAAGAAGCCTGAGAAGTAGAAGTACCTTGCCCTTGCTGGTCCTGCCAGCTTCTACCTTGATGTGGCTCACTCGAGTTTTGGTATGAGTATGATGTGCCTGTGAGCATACCCGACATTTGGATGCTGTGCATTTAAATACTTTATGTCCCTCATTTAGGCAATTAATACATAATTGCTTAATTTTGGCAAAGTTAAAACGATCTAGAACTGGCATTCCGCTAAATCCCTGGCAATTTCCTATAAAATGATTAGAACTGCAGTATAAACATTTTGGATCACTTGTGTTATTGACCCTGGAGCAAGTATATGAATTCCTAGTATTTTTTTGCTTCCAGAGGGCATTTCCGAAAAACTTTTTCCCTTTACCCTCGACGCTTCCTCGGCTGACACATGTTGATATCGTCGATCTAAAACCTTTACGCAATCAGACCATTTAGGCAGTTCATCATAATTAAGCTGTTCCTCATACTTTGATTTGGTGTACGGATCTACTTTTGAAAGAACTATGTGTATAATTACCGCATTGACAATATCCTTTTCGTCCCCTAGGGACATAAGCGAATCGAAAATTGCACTTACTGTGTCAATTATTAACCTCAAGGCAGACCCAGAAGGTTTTGTTATTGAAGGGATTTCAAACAGCTGCGCTAGGGTTTCGAAGAAAATTAAACACTTGTTGTCATAGACTCTCTTTAAACTAATGGCTAATGCCTTTTTATAGTTTGCATCTGAGACTTGAAGAGCTTTTATTGTGCCCAATGCCTCGTCAGAAAGGCAGAATAGCAAATGGTTAAATTTTTCAATGTTAGATAACGAATTATCAGAGTCAACTAGTTGCTCAAAAATTCCAATAAATTGTTTATACTCTGAATGTTTGCCGCTAAATTTTGGTAACTTAAGTTTTGGCAGATTTGAATGTGAACTGCCCGTGACTAGAGCCTGCTGTTTATGATTTTCACCTGTACCACCAGCAGCTGACATATATAATGCCTTGGTAATGACGCAATTTTCTTCTAGTTCCGACCTATTCCGGTTATCTGGATCTATTATATCTATTTCCGACTGCAATGCCATGGCTTTAGCAATATATGAATTTAAAATTTCCAGTCGACATTGAATTTGAAGCGGATTAAACGAAATTGTATTCTCCTCGAAAGCTTTCCTCATTCTTGTAATATCTTCACCAACCCTATCTACCTGCGAAAATAATTTTGTTAATTGCACCGAGGAGCAGCTATCTTCCATCTCTTCTTCTGTCTCCGATGCGGTATCATTCTTTTTGGTTTTTGTAGGTGCCATTTTAAATAAAGATTATTTAATTTATTACAATATAGCCAATAGTTTTCTGTATTTCTGTAGTTATGTTTCTAGGTGGCTTGAATAAATTTGTTTAAGTGTAGAGCACTTGGCGTAACACAAAAATGAGAGACGAGAACGTAATTAAGAGAGTGCACCAACACCCGAAAGAGAAAACACAAGCAGTTGCAGTTCGTTGCACTGGCGCTTAGCGGTCTGCCTAAAATCGAATTTGTATTGGATATTTCACAATTTTTTGTGGCGGATTTTATTTGTGGTAATTTGGAATATGTGGGCACGAAAATGGTTTTGCTTCCAATTATTATTAATATTTGACCAATGCCAAGGCAATAGTTGCAACTATTATTTTTGCAGCGATCAACTATTGATTTGACACGGTTACCTAGTCATCAGATGAATCCACTTCCCTCAAGTTGGCGTTTCGGTCCATAGATGTTAACTCCAGTTAAAGAACGTCCGAAAGAAATGGCCAACAAATTCCAAGTCGAAACTCGCAATGTCCGAAAAATGCCAATTATTGGCGCCTAAATTTGCAATTCCAAAATAAATGCCAAGTCTTGGCCCCGAAATTCGCAAGCAGCTAAGCGGTCTTTGAAATAATTTGAAATCCGAACAAAACTTTTCGATGTCCCTGCTCGGGCGCCATGTAGAAAATCGAAACGAAAGTTTAAATTATTGTTAATTGAGAACGCCGAAAAGTGAAAAGACTTGGCTTGGCTGCTGCAAAATTTGGGGGGAGAGAAAATACAAGACTGGCCGATTCGATATTCGAAATTCAACTAGTTTATTGTGCCCAGCAGCGCAGTTTTGTGAGAGCCGTTGCAGGCCCGCTGAATCCGATCTTAGATCTAACATAATAGTTCTGGGCCTGTAAGCGGTGAACATAACGCTGTTGGGCTCTCTTAAGCTGTTACTTATTTATATCTTAACATAATTCAAAACTTCATGATTAGCGTTTTGCGCTTCAACACCAAGGGTGGCGCGACTTTCTCCAAAGTTACTCGGTCCTTGATTAGGTCGGAAATCTAAGATGGGTTTCCTTCCGCCCAGAATTCCGTGTAGAGCGTCATGGATTCTGTGACGCTTGACAAAAAGCATACGGTGCGGCTTTCTTTGTGCGCGTAGAGATGTGGCATAGGACGGTAGTGCACCTTCGCAGGCTAGAGCTGTGTGTAGCACTACTGCTATCCGAAATGGCCGAATACAATCTTCCAAGTATGTCCTCAAAACTCCATTGTTGGACCGATTTCACGATTGTTCTGGCATAGTTAGCCAAGCCAGATTGCCATTGGACAACGTTCGTTGCACAGAAGTAGCTAATTGGTCGCATGTTCAATCCGAACATAATCCAGCTGTCTTGGCTAGTCAAGCCCCATCGCTCTCTTCCCTCCTACAACGGCACAGCATAAACGTCTTGCCGACGGCCATGGTCATAATGGAGACCGGGCCGAAGACCTTCGACACAGCCGCCCTTATCGACCCGTGCACCCCGACGAGCTGCATCGAAGCATCCCTGGCATCCACCTTTCGATTGCCGACAACCAATGTCGGTGACGAAAAAGACTGCACGGCAAAGATTCGGTCGAAAGTCAACGAAGGGAGCAAGTTGGAGGTGGTCCTGAAGATTGAGCCAAACGTCCGTGTTCTGACGTTTCGCACCCGATCGTCAAAGTTGAGCAGAAGTCTACTCGGGGGTTTTTCACACACTTTGTAAATATAAACCCAGATAGAAATATAACAAAATATCGGTTTTAAGGCGACCAGCTTCGCCTTAAATGCGATCTTCTTCTCGTTTTTGCGCAGCTAGCATTAGCAGCAGAATTCCAACATTCGCTGATAAAACTGCTGATGTCCACTGCTTCTCAGAGTCGCCAGAAACAGCTGTCAAGCTTCTCAGATTCGCCAAAAACATCCGTTTAGTCCGCATCCACACCCCGATCCAAGCGCTCCCCTAAACGGTCGTCGACCAATTTAAGGATCTTCCGCTCGCCGATAAGCGGTTTTACCTACCGGCAACGATCTCCTTGATTCTGGGTGCGGATCCTTATTCCAAGGTCATCCAACCAGGGTTTCATCTGGTCGACGAGAGGCAGGTTTTTATTTAATTACTGTAAAACCTGTACGCACACTATGTGGGGTAACCTATCGAGTGAGCCAGTAACCCGATTACTCCAAAAAAGTGTTTCCCCTCGGTTAACTCCAAATATCGAGTAATGACATCTAGTGTTTGTTGTTTGTGTTGTTTATTTTACTAGGGATGGACCTTTAACGATAACAAATAAATACAAAATATACCGAAAAATACAAAAAATACTCTGAAATACCAAAGAACCTAAAAGTACTTCACTTTTGCCCACATTTAGTTGCCTATACACAGCCTATGTACAAAAAACAGGGTTATGTCAATAACACCATAACTCCTTAACTCCACCCTAGTGTAAATAGGGTATTAGAGTTGTTTCTCAATGTATGTATGTATGTGTATTTTGTTTATTTATTTATTTTTATTAAAAAGGCACACTGCTGAGATCTCGGAAACTACAAAAGCTAGAAGGTTGAGATTTTCCATACATATTCTTGGGCTTCCTACGCAGCGCAAGTTTATTTCAGCCAAGCGCCACGCCGCCTCTAACGCCCAAAATCGCCCACTAACGATTTTAAAATGTATCTGGCTCCCACACCTTTAAAGATTTCCGAAATGTAGAATACATTTTTCAAATCGGACCATTCATTAAAAAGTTATGCGCAATCAAAAAAATGTTATGTATCCATCTCCCTCGCACTCCCTTAAGCTGAGTGACGGGTATTAGATAGTCGGGACACCAACCCGACTATAGCGTTCTCTCTTGTTTTAATGACGATTTAATGTCTTTTGCTAACGTCATAAGCTCGCCGACAGCGACCTTATGTTGCATTCAAATAACTTAAAGTCGAGCGATATTATGTCGTTTTAAAACGACATAATAGAAAGCTCTGATCTATTGACTTTAAAATATAACGAAAACTGGCAAAATTGGGTGGATATGTGCCGAAATATAAAAATAAAATAAAAAAAAACTGAGAAAGTTAATTTTTTTTTTTAAAACTGTGCCATCGAAAAAAGTTAGTCATATTTTCTTAATCTAGGGCTCCAGCACTAACAGAATTTGCCATCAATTGCATTGAAGCACATTAAGAATATTATTTTGTAAACTAGTGTAATCGATCTTCCTCAGATAGGAAAGTATTGTTAATCGTTATCCCCATCGGCGTATGGTTTATATATAATTTTTGAAGTGAAAGTGTTGGAATTGGCTTTTTACCAATGACCAAGCACTTCGATTTCTTAGGATTTGTACCCAAGCCATTTTCCTTTGCCCATGTTTCAATGAGTGAAAACATTTTATTACTTATACGGACACAGGCATGTATTTCGGTTACGGATGTACTAACATATATTTGGACATCGTACTTCACACTCAGACAGGTTACTAGGGAGATCATTGACATATATAGAAAACAGTAAAGGGCCTAGCACAGATCCCTGTGGCACTTATATGATGGACGTTGATGCACTACGAGCAGTACAAACAAGTGGCCCAACGATACCAAGCACGTGCTTGTTACGCGCGGGACCCTTTATCAATTAGGGCAAAAATGCGAGTTCGCGAGGAAAATACATGAAACAAATAGAGACGGGACACATTATTAGGGCTAAATCTAAGATTGAAGCAAATGAGATAGAATTTTATAGATGTTGGATGTTGAAGTACAAATTAAATGATAAAGAATGTTGTAATTTTTACATAGAACGCGAAAGGGCTCATGCAAAGTAAAATTTGATGTACATCGAGGCAAATTAAGAGGGTAATAATTTCGTGTTAGTTTAACGGGAACATTAAAAGTTAAACGGCTTACCAGTTCTACAGAATTAATATCACCTATTATAAGATTTTGCATAAAAATAGTACCAAGCATTATTCTACGGTTTTCAAGTGTAGGTAAATTAAGCAATAGTAATCTACTCTGGTAGGAAGGTAGCCTTATACTTTATAGGGTCGGAAACGCCTTCTTCTAGCTGTTACATACTTTTGCACGAATACAATATACCCTTTTACTCTACGAGTAACGGGTATAATAAAATGCAGACTGACGTAATATATACAGATTTTACTAAGGCCTTTGACTCTGTTAACCACTCTCTCCTTTTATTCAAATTAGATCAGCTTGGGTTTTCATGTAATCTATTAACTTGGATTTCAAGTTATTTGAATGGTAGGACTCAGAGGGTTATATTTAAGAGCGCTGTTTCTAAAATGATCTACGTGACATCTGGAGTTCCTCAAGGTAGTCATTTAGGCCCTTTGCTGTTTACTTTGTTTATTAACAACCTTCCCTCTATCGTAGCACATTCTCGAGTACTAATGTACGCTGATGATGTTAAGCTTTGTTTTTCTTATAAAGATATAGGATCAGGTTTCAACTTACAGTCAGATATTGATCGTTTTCAGGGATGGTGTGAGTACAACCTTTTAAATTTGAACCGCCTTAAATACAACGTTATGACTTTTTATAGGGATACTCCTACGTTTATTAGTTATTCTCTTCAAAATACACCACTCGACCGTATATATTCAATTAACGATTTAGGTGTTCTTCTCGACCCAAAACTTAAATTTGACTGCCACATAATGGCCACTGTCAATAAAGCTATGAAGGTTCTTGGGTTTATAAAGCGTTGGTCAAAAGAATTTGATGACCCTTATACAACCAGATTATTATTTACCTCCCTTGTCCGTCCTATTTTGGAATATTGTTCTTCAGTTTGGAGTCCACAATATCAAGTGTATTTCGACCGTATTGAGTCGGTACAAAAAAAATGTCTCCTTTTTGCCCTTCGTACTTTGAACTGGGATCAAAACGTAAGGCTATATTCTTGATCAGGGTCACTAGCCGAGTCGATATAGCCATGTCCGTCTGTCCGTCTGTCTGTCTGTCCGTCTGTCCGTCTGTCCGTCTGTATGAACGCTGAGATCTCGGAAACTATAAAAGCTAGAGGATTGGTATTTGGCATGAAGATTCTTGGAGTTCCTACGCAGCGCAAGTTTGTTTCAAGAAGGTGCCACGCCCCCTCTATCGCCCACAATCACTTATATACGATTTTAAAAATTTAAATATTTCGGAAAAGTAAAAATGCAGTTTTATTGTGTTTATAAATACCTATCGAAATGTAGAAGAAATTTTTCAAATCGGAAAATTCGTTAAAAAGTTATGCGTGATCAAAGTTTCTATCTCCATCTCCCTCGCACTCCTTTACCTGAGTAACGGGTATCTGACAGTCGGGGCACCCGACTATAACGTTCTCTCTTGTTTTTAAATCCATTTATTACAATAGAAGACAATTCCAGACGGTTGGTGGTGGTCGATCTTCCCTTAACAAAACCATGCTGACACGGTGATATTAGCGAGGAACATAAATGCTCCAAATGAGAAGTAATAATACGTTCAAATGCTTTAGGAATTGCCGACAATTTAGAAATACCTCTATAATTCTGGGCATCCACCTTCGCACCCTATTTGTGGAGTGGAATAATGATAGTTGGAAAAACTGATGATGAAATAGACAAATGAAAAAGTTTAAGAATCGGTTTACAAATGGTTGAAGCACAAAACTTAAGTACACATCCAGGGAGTCCATCTGGACCGGAAGAATACGTTGGCGTTGTTGTTTCTAAATCCTTTAAGAGAGAACTTTCGGTAATTACAGGGGTAAAAATACAATTAGCCCTATTTAAGGGGTTAGGGTAGATAGAATTTGACCAAGCAGCCAAACTGTAAGTAGTTTGGAAAAATTCGGCAAATAAATCCGCAATTTCAGAATCCGACGATGCTGTTTTTGAGTTTAAACGTACCGATGACTTACGCTTAGCATTAACAAAGTTTTAAAACTGCTTCGGATCATTTGAAAATTCGAATTTACATCGATTTAAATACATGGAATAGCAATGACTGTTGAGAACATTAAAATCTGAACGAGCCACCACGTATTTCGACAAATCAGATGGCTTACCCGATTTTGTATACTTTTTATAAGTGTTGGATTTAAGATTTTTAAGTCTTTGAAGCGCATTGTTAAACCAAGGATGCCTGTTTAGCTTTGGATGAAGCCTGTCAGGAACGCATTCGTCAAGAAAAGTGTTTAAAACGCTATAGAAAAGTTCAATTGCACTTTCAATATGCATGCAGTTGTACAAATCAGTCCAATTATATTGCGAAATCATGTAATTTAGTTTTCTATAGTCACATTTTCGAAAGCATCTCGTTTTAGTTTGAGGAACTAAAGGGGAAAGGGTATCAGTACAGGGGAGGCCAATTGTCAATTCCAATGTTGAATGATATCGGTCTTCAGGTACAACAAGTGCGTCAATTCTAGATACCGAAACTTCATGCGGATCTAAAACAAATACTTGATCTAATTGTCTATTTAATGAATTTCGTACAAAGCTTAATTGCTGTAACGATAATTCTAAAAGGCCATCCACAAAATCATGGGCAGATAAAGGTGTAGCTACAAGTGAGTCAGTGGGAAGAGACCAGGAGATATTAGGGAGATTAAAGTCACCCAAAACAATCAAAAGGTCTCTGTTAGAAAGGAAGGATAGAACAGATTTTATAGCAGACAGATGGAAACGGAATTTAACCCATCATTGAGCTGTTTAAAAACTCGTGAAAGATTAAATAGGCCGTCTCGAGTCTGCCTCATAAAGCTGCTCATCTCAACTGCCAATTCCCTGCAAGACTCACATACCCACATGAGACCAACCCGCAGTTCAATGAAGTCTTTAACTCTGCCAGTGAATCCTGCACATTTAGAATGCATTACCGCTTCGCAGAACCAACAGCAAACAAACGGGTCATTAGATGATGTCCTACAATTTTTCTTGGTACAGACAAGATCCATTATAGGAAAAATATGTTAATTCAAGATAATAAAATATAAAAATACCTCAAGTAAATTTGGCACTGGGATCAAATTCCAAAGCCGCAAAGACACAAAGCACAAAAAGTATAGCACCCAAAAGTCTATAAGAAGTTTAGACCCAGCGGCGAAAATTGCCTTTACAAAATGGATTACGAATGCATTACTTCTCCTCTAGTAAAAGGGAAACAATGGATTACAACATGGATTACTTTGCCATAGGCATGGCCGCCTTGTAATGTGGACGGGACAAATTCTGCATTACTAGTAATGGGAAAAGTATGCTAGGGCCGAATCACCTTCGGGTCTCCATTACGAATTCATTATACTTTTCCAAACTTGTAATGCAAAATGTAGACGGACTAGAGAAAATTCAACATACAATTTGAAAAACGTATACTGCGTTGTAATGCTGTTCATTTATGAAAAGCAAAAATGTTCTTTCCTCATGTAGGATCTGAACATGGGTATTACTGTGTAATGGTTGGAAGGGCTAACCGCTCGGCCATTGTCTGTGCTTTTTTTAGTTCGTTAAACTATACTCAAAATGAATGTTGTTACTATTAAAGTCCTGAAGCTCAAACGTGACGGAGGGGAAACGAAAAACGAACACAAAGACAATAATTTGTCGGTGTGTTTGTGATTTTTGACGAAATGAAATCGTTAACGAACAAAAAAACGAAGTCATAGGAGCTCTGATTACAACTTCACTGACAAAAAACAGCAATCGTAATCGATTACATTTTCTACACTTGTAAACGAATTTTTTCTCCAGACCCCATTCACCTGTTCGCCGCTGGGGAGAGGTTCAAAGAGAGTGAAATTACAGTTATAATAGAGAGCGGGAGAGAGAGATGAGAGAAAGAGGGAGATTACAAGAGTTTCAGCAAATTAGGAGAGTGCAAAATACACTAACAAAGCAAAGATATTAAACAAATCTAATGGAAAAGATAAAATAGACTATAACTACGTACCCGTTAAATGGGGGATCTATTTAAAACACTAACACGATTGTTAGGCTAAACTTTGTTGATAAACAGACAAGACACTTTCAAAAATATCACGAAATACATCAAAAACTCAGAGCACAATGGTAAACACAACCGTTCACAAGCGACGCTAAATCGTATACGAATTAGTTGCGGAGGGACGAAACTTGCGTCCGAGAGACGACCGCTTGATACCTATTCGTTAAGGACGACATTATAAGCTTCGTCGCATTAGTCGAGACTTGGTAATGAGAATATTATGATTCACAGAGTCAAAAGTCTTATTATGGTCAAGGAGCGTTAGAATCGTTACGCAGTTCCCGTCCAGTTTTTGTCTTATATCCCCAATAATGTTAGTGATTGCAGTAATACAACTCCTTTTCTTACGAAATACAGATTGTTTTTCATTTAATAAAGAATTATTAAGTAAATTTAAAAGTAAAGTTGAATCTGAGAGGACATAAGATTTTCAAAGACTTTTAATAGGAAAGGTAATAGGCCTATAGTCATTGCTTAGCTTGCGAATTGGGAATATTTTGGCATTTTTCCATATTGTCGGAAACGAAGTCGTAGTATTAGCAGTGGTAAAAATATATTGAACATGAGGCAACATTAAAGGGAGCAAAAGCTTAACAAATTTTGGACACATCGAGACATCGAGACCTATAGCATTGGACTTGACTTGCAGAATACTAGCTAGGACATCACTTTGGTTTATACATATAAAGCTAAAACTAGTATCACAGAGGGGTTGAGTATTCAGGTACGGATTGCAAGTTGCTTCAGGTACATCTATTTCCAAAAACTTGTTGTTTGTTAATTCAACGTCCATCTCAGACTCTGTCTGCTGTTTACATTTTCCAATAGTTTTAGTTATAGTTTTAGTTTGGTCCATCTGTTTTTGCAGGCACCGTAATCATTATCAGTTTTATTTTAAAACTCACACAATAATCATTATTTTTGATAAAAAAAATAAAACTCAAAAGCAGGGACTGTAATCATTATAAGTGAAAAAATAAAAATCATCATTTAATGATTATTTGTAAGCGAATAAAAAATATCGCTCAGAAATAATGATTATTATGTGAGCAATATTATTTCGCTTAAAAATATCACTCAAAGTGCGATTGCAGCCGTTCTGTGCGGAAATTTACGAAGGCTTAAGTTTGTGCTTGACATATCGGAGGACATATCGAGTTAATAAAAGGTGTTTTATTGGTATAAACTTTTTAAAACGCGCTTTTTAGTTTACAAGAGGTATACATAAATACTAAAAGTTGTATGAACCTTAGGACTTTGTGTCATTTATATAATAGTATAACGACTTAACAAGATGTTATGAACTATTCCACATAAATCTAACCCGACATGTGGGCTGGGTGCTAGTGTGTTGGTCCACCGTAAGCACGATTTCCAGATAAATTTTTTTTACACAAAAAGTCAACAGTAGCGGTTTATACAAACTGGATATGTGCTCCATGGTTCTACCTACAAGCGCACATTTAAATCTTTGTAAAATTCCGCGTGGGACGGATGCAATTGCACTTTGAATGATATTTTTAAGCGAAATCGCTCACAAAATAATCATTATTTCTGAGCGATATTTTTTTTGCTTACAAATAATCATTAAATGGTGATTTTTATTTTTAACTCAAAAAAATTTTATATATTTTATTTATGGTCCCTGCTCAAAAGTAATTATTATTTTTGAGTTTTAAAATAAAAATCAAAAATAATCATTATTTCTGATCGGAAAAAATAAAACTCAAAAATAATGATTATTTTTGTGGAATATTATAAAAATTACAAATATAAAAATCATGCTGAAATGGATTGATTAACCAAAGAGGATCACTATGGTGTTTGAGTTAACACAGTTATTAAATTGTATAATATAATGCTCTCTCTTAGCTGATTTGATCTTTTTGTCATCAGTTTTAAATCGCTTCCACCGGAGGTAAGCTACATCTCGCTGATGGGTTAGGGTTTTAATTTCGCTACTGAAACACGGATTTTGCATTGGCTTAATCACCTTGGTTTTTAGAGACACAAACTTGTTGAACAAATACTGGATATTGTTGGTTAAAACATCTAGTTGACAGTCTACATGACGAAGATTGTAAATACATGACCAGTCACAACAGAAAAATGTAGTCTTTAATTCATCACAGTTAATATTTTTGTAGTCCCTATACGTAAACGAGTCAAGTCATATGCTAAAAATATTAAGTTATGTCTGGAGAAGGCAGAAACCTGGTCATAATGTATGATTTTGCTGCGGTCATTGATAAGAAATAGGTCAAGTAATGTATCAAAGTGACTGCGTGGGAATCGTTTCGTTTACTGAGTACAGACCTAGGGATTTAAAGTTATTCACGAGATGGCCATCTGACAATAGGTTGCTGTTGAAATCGCCTGTCAATATGAATGTCAGTGTACTCCAGCGAAATATCTGAAAAACATATAGTAATGAACAGTAGTCAAATGTCCGATTCGGTCTATATATGCAACCAAGAAGGGTTCTTCCATGGGATTTATTGGGAATTTCTAATAGGATGTATTCAATAATACTGTCACTTGGCTGTTTAAGTACCGCTTTACATCTCAGCTTCACATTCACATATATAGCAACACCTCCTGCATGACCAATACATTTCAGACACACATATCACATCAACCATCTCATCAATCTTAAACAGACTTTGTGCATTTGAATGAACGATTTTGAGACATTGTTGAAATCAATGGTTATTAGGGGCGCAATCTCAATATTCAAAGCATAAGTTATAAATTTCTTTAAGATCAAGAGAGAACGCTGTAGTCGGGTTGGTGTCCCGACTATCTAATACCCGTCACTCAGCTAACGGGAGTGCGAGGGAGATGGATATATAAAATTTTTTTTTTATTGCGCATAACTTTTTAATGAATGGTCCGATTTCTACATTTCGATAGGTATTTTTATACACAACAAAATTGCATTTATACTTCTCGGAAATCTTTAAAGGTGTGGGCGCCAGACACATTTTAAAATCGTTAGTGGGCGATTATGGGCGTTAGAGGGGTCGTGGCGCTCGGCTAAAACAAACTTGCGCTGCGTAGGAAGCCCAAGACTATGTGTGTGAAAGTTCAACCTTCTAGCTTTTGTAGTTTCCGAGATCTCAGCGTTCATACGGACAGACAGACAGACGGACAGACGGACATGGCTATATCGACTCGGCTAGTGATCCTGATCAAGAATATATATACTTTATAGGAAATGCTTCCTTCTCACTGTTACATAATTTTGCACGAATACAATATACCCTTTTACTCTACGAGTAACGGGTTGTGAGGTATTGGAATACCGCACAAGAATAAAGACCGGGAACAGTACCTAAATACGGGGAACGGTACCTAAATACAGGGAACAGTACCTAAGGGGACGAAGCGGTACCTCTAGACGGGGAACCGCTTGATTGTTCCAGTCCGAGGATGGAGGGAAAGGCCGTTAGAAGACGCTGGGGAAATGAGAGTCAAGTGGGATGGTGGACTACGAGGAATGGTGAAGGAGCGAAGAGCCGAGCAGCGTCGAGAGTCAGCAAGATTTGTTACCTTATAAGGGCATGAAAGGGGGCCCAAGCGCGGCGGACCCAAGTTTGTTACCTTATTTGGTCATGGAAAAGCCAAAGACGATTGCGACCCGTTAATCGGAACCAGCGGCGATACCATTGGTGGAGGATCACGTAATGGAAAGTTACCCGGCAGAAGATGGCGGGCCGGGTATAAAAGGAGGGCCGCGGCGGCTGGAAAGTCTCTTAGTGCGCAGGCGCGAGGCAGTGTATGGTCGGTGAAGTGAAGTGGAAATCATCAGGACGAGGAGTTCTGAAACCCAGCGGAAGCAAGAAGACCAAGTGCGGTACGGCGTAGCCGAGGAAGCTTCCATGGAGTAGGCGAAACAGCCCACAAGACGAGTCATTCAACGGAGCCAGCAAATCCTGCCTGGAGGACCCCTGTCAGCCCAGTCCGGCAACCGAAGGCCTCACCCAAGCCGAGTCGTTGGACCGGCGAACCACGGGATCGGAAAGTGACCAAGCTGTGCGCGCTAGTCGCCCAGTCGAGCGTTTTCGCCGACGAAGGCCGGCGAGTATCCCAGCCAGCGGAGGCACTGACGATCGAGTTGGTCAAGGCAGCCCAATCGGAGCTTAGGACGACGTCCTAGCGGACCGGTCGGAGCAGACGCACGGGGAAGGCGACACAGGAGTGGACCCCTGGAGGAAGAGCGGAGTGACGGGAAAACCCGGGGAGCGGAAAGTTGTGTGGCTGGCAAGAAGTAAGCAGAAATAAAGGCATTGTTGTGAACTGGATATTCTTGTGTTGTTATTCGGGGTACTGCCACGTGTATAAATTCGTGGACCGAATCCCATCCAATCCCCTGAGCTAGCTCAGTCAACTCGGGGCGATCAGGGACCGTTACACTGGCGCCCAACGTGGATAGTACACCCGAATAGTTCCAATAACAAGAGAAACCAATAAAGTCAACCCGCAAAAATGGCTCCAGGATGGGTCTGGGGACTAAGAAAGGAAGATCTCCAAAAATATGGAGAAGAATTCACAGTCAAGCTAACTGGACTCGTGGACGAGATGAGGAAACAGTTCGGCGAGTGGGTGGAAACACACAGTAAAGATCCGGAACACATAGAACGATTAAACGAACTAGCATAACTGCACCAGCGAACATCCGCAGGGAAAAACGCAGAACCGAAAGGTGAGACAGCAGCTACAGACTTCATAATAATACATGTTCCACCCAAACCAAACTATCAGCTGCCCGAAACTCCCAGAGATTGCTCAAAAGTAGCAAAACAAGTAAGGGAGTGGGGATTCAAATTCGACGGAACAGGAAATGCCCAGGAGTTCCTAGAACAGGTAGAATGGTCGGCGGACACTTATGGACTGGACAAAGACCTAATCCCTCGAGCAATGCCAGAACTGTTGTCAGGGATGGCATTAAAATGGTATGTAGCAAATAATGAACACTGGGATCGATGGACGGAGTTTATAGACAGCTTCCAAGTTTATTTCCTTCCGAGGGACTATTTTCAAAAACTCAGGGAGGAGGTAAATCGAAGGAGGCAGAGAGTGGGCGAACGATTTAAAGTTTATATGGTGGAGATGCAGACATTAATGCGACCCCTACGTTATTCAACAGCGGATCAGCTCAAAACCATATTAGAGAAAAGCCTTCCGGATTTTAGGGCATATGCCAGGCCATACCAATGCGATAACCTATTACAGCTAATGAAATTAGCTGACGAATTCGAAGATCTCGAAAGGGACAGGGAAAAACTACGACAGGAAGCAAGGACTCGCCCGAGATTCATGGCAGCGGAGGTACAATACCAGCCAACACCAGAAGAGTGATGGCGGCTCCAAGAAAGTTACTCATAAGGCCCACAACCGGCACCGAGGGCCTGTAACGGATTCGTAAACAACCCGATGATGGCTTGCAGACGCTGTGGGCAAGACGGACACTTTGCGGAAGAATCGGCGTGAGTACATGGCGTTGCTGCAAAGCGAGGGGAAACGCATTCCGACCCCGTCCATTGAGGGAGCAGCGGCGGTCGGAACAAGAACACCCTCAAAACTGATTGGAAGCTTGAAAGACGAAGGCACCCACCTGTCAGCTAAGGTGGAAATCAGTGTGACAGCGTATAAAGCAACGGTAGATACGGGAGCAACTGGGAGCTTTATAAGCGAGAGCCTCGCGAAACTAATCGGCACGGTGGCAAAAAGGAAAGGAATAAAACGGCAAGTACGTCTGGCAGACGGGAAAAATACAGGTATATCAGATCGAAACAAAAATCACCTTTGGAAAAAAAAGCCACGAGATAAGACTGCTAATCCTACCAGGAATTATCGACGATTTGGTGTTGGGATGGGATTTTCTGAGAACAATGGGACTGCGGCTTGAATGTGCAGGTCTGGGAGTAAAAATAGTACCACGGTCGAGGAATGAGGGGTGGTTTGGAGGCACGACTATCAGTGGCAGTCATACACGAGAATCCACTAACAGACGATCCAGCAATAAAACAGTTCTTGAACGAGGAACTGGAAGCGTTCAGTAAACTCTCAGTAACGTCCCACATAGCTCAACATCATATAAAGATGACCGATCCAAGACCGATAAAACAGAGGTATTTTCCCAAAAACCCAAAAATGCAGGCGGAAATTAATAAATTAGTCGACGAGCTCATCGAACCGTCGAAAAGCCCACACAGCGCCCCGATAGTGATGGTGAAAAAGAAGACGGGAAAATGGCGTCTATGTGTAGACTTTAGGCAGCTGAATAGCAGATCGGAAAAAGACGCCTACCCACTACCAAGAATGAACCACATTCTCGAACAGCTAAGAGAGGCGACATATATAAGCAGCCTTGACCTGAAAGACGGCTACTGGCAGATTCCGATGGAGACAGAAAGTAGACCACTAACTGCATTCACGGTACCTGGAAGGGGGCTGTTTCAGTGGAGGGTAATGCCTTTTGGGTTACATTCGGCGCCGGCAACGTTCCAACGAGAATTGGATCAAGTTATAGGACCCGAAGTGATGCCACACGCGTTTGCATACCTGGACGATATAATCGTAATAGGGAGAACATTGGAGGAGCATATGGCGAACTTGAAAGAAGTTTTCCGGCGGCTACGACAGGCTAACTTGAAAATAAACCCAGAGAAATGCGATTTTTTTAAGAAAGACCTGAAGTATTTAGGGCACAGGGTAACCGATCAGGGCATCCGGACAGACCCCGATAAAGTAGCAGCGATCGCCGAATTAAAACCGCCAGCAAACACGAAAGAGTTGAGGCAGTATCTTGGGGTGGCCTCATGGTACAGACGGTTCGTGCCAGAACTCGCAACAACAGTACACGCTCTAACGACCCTACTAAAGAAAGGAGCAAAGTGGGAAACGGTCAAAGATAAACTAATATCCGATCCAGTACTAGCATGCCCAGACTTTAACCGAAATTTCGTACTTCAAACAGATGCGAGCGATGTGGGACTAGGATCCTCACACAATCGGCCGAGAAAGGGGAACGGGTCATATCATATGCAAGCAGGACATTGAACGCAGCAGAGAAGAACTACTCCGCCACGGAGAAGGAGTGCTTAGCCATCGTATGGGCAATCAGGAAAATGAGGCCGTACATAGAAGGATACAAGTTCACGGTCATAACGGACCACATGGCACTCAAATGGCTAAACTCGATCGAGAGTCCGACAGGCAGAATTGCGAGATGGGCCCTCGAGCTGCAACAATACGACTTTGACATCGTATACAGGAAGGGACAGTTGAACATAGTAGCAGACGCCCTCTCACGCCAACCGGTACAGGAAGAAGCATGTTTACTGGTGAAAGGGACCAAGCAGAATAGAGAAGAGGACTCAAGGACATGCCCTTGGATACGATCCCTGAAGGAACGGATCCACGATAACCCGACAAAATATCCGGATTTTTTAGAAGATGCGGGAAACATTTACAGACATATTCCCCAACGAGCTGGAAAAGAAGATGTAATAGCTTGGAGAATGTGCGTACCGACGGCATTGAGGAGCAGAGTGCTACTGGAAAACCATGACGCAGTGACAGCGGGCCACACTGGATCACGGAGAACGATAGCCCGAATCTCCGCGAGATATTTCTGGCTGGGACTACAAAGGGACGTGTTTCGTCCATGTCTCGAAATGCGAAACCTGACAGAAATATAAGCCGAGTCAGCTAAAAGCAGCGGGCAAGATGCTCTTGCAAGTCCCAGAGGAACCCTGGGCAACGGTCTGTGCAGACTTTGTCGGGCCACTACCAAGATCAATCCATGGCAACACGATGTTATGATGGACAGATTCTCAAAATGGACAGAGTTAATAGCTCTACGAGCGGCAACAACGGCAGCTGTACAGAAGGCAGTTAGAGAAAGGATACTATCCAGGTTCGGGGTACCGAAAATAATGATAACGGATAATGGTACACAATTTACAAGCAAAGGATTCAAGAAATTTCTGGAGGAATTAGGGGTGCGACACCAGCTAACTGCACCATATACGCCACAGGAAATCCCAACGGAAAGAGTGAATCGCACAACGAAAACCATGACCGTTCAATACACGGGAAAGGACCAACGTAGATGGGACGAGTGCTTACCGGAGGTAATGCTTGCGATTAACTCTAGCACATCCGGATCCACGGGGTACTCACCAGCATTCATTATCCAAGGACGAGAACCTAGGCTAACTAAATCATTGTTCGATGAAAACGCCTGAGGCACAGGCCAAGAGATGGAAACGCCAACGGAAAACGCGACAAAACTAAAGGAGATATACACACTGGCAAGAAGAAACATGGAGCAAGCCGCACAGGAGCAAGCAAGACATTACAACCTGAGAAGAAGACTATGGAAGCCTAACGTGGGAGACTGGGTTCTGATCAAGGAGCACCAGCTGTCCAAAGCGGTGGAGGGATTCGCGGCAAAACTAGCTCCACGGTATGGGGGTCCGAACAGAATCACCGGGTTCATATACCCTGTTATCTGCGAGATACAAGAGGAAGGAAACAAACTAAAGAAAAGGGCCCACATCAACGAAATGAAAGTGTGGAACGCAGACGACCAGGAAGAATACCACAGCGAACCAGCGGAGGAGCAGGTGCCCACCACTAAGGAACAGCGAACCAGAAGCTCGGGGGAGCAGGTGGCCAACGCCGGAAAGCAGCCAATCGGAAGCTCGGAGGAGCAGGTGCCCATCACCAAGGAACAGCCAACCCAAAACAACAACAACATCAAGGAGGGGGGAGGCTCCGAGGAGCAGATGAGCAGCAAGGTCCAAAATAATACAAGACATGAAGAGGCGGGTGCATCAAATGTCCCAAACCAGCGGGACCAGTCGAAGGAACCCAGAATCCTAGCCGGAGGAACGGGAAACGGTAGCAGGAGATCTAAAAGGATAGCCCTGCGGGAGGGAAAGGGGGAAGAATAATATCACAAGGAGCGACGCATAGCACCGGCATAATACAGTAATGTATTAATACTATCGGAGAATACATGTATAATATTATAAACAATGATATCCAAAAGGTAAAGGGACCCGGGCCAGATCCAAAACGAACGAAACATCAAGCCTATCCTGAAAGAAAAACAAAGTCAAAATTAGTACACAGTCAAAATACTGGGAGGAAGTGGATAGTACCGAAGAAGGAACAGATTGGCAGCGAGCATCACTGGCCACCACACAGATGCAGGTGAACGAAGCCTGCATGTAAACGAGCCTACATGGGAGAGCGGGTGGGGAAAAGAACAAAGATAAGTACGCAAAGTTAGAAGAAAAGAGACAAAAGCCGAACTTACGTGTAACGGGATCATTCGAAGGAGGCGACCAACAGCTTCAATGCCGTCGCTGAACTTCCAACTCATTCACTTGAATTTGAACAGGCATCGAGTATGGAAGGAAAAGCAGCGACGACCAACGGGAGACGGCAGCACGTAGTCGAGGACCACGTGTAGGAACGCGGCTGCCGTTCCTATACCCAAGGAGGGACGTCTGAGTCCGCAGAAGGGCACCACCGCGCAGGCATCGCAGCTCCGTGCTGCAACTGCTGGCTTCGCCGCTGGTCTCACCCCAGGCAACCAGGACTGGGCCCGAGTCTGACGACAGTCGACGGTGGATGTACCCGGATAGTCCGTCGGTGGGGTGGGATAGCGGCGACAGCGGCAGCGGGTTTTCTGACTGGGATGCAGGCTGCCCGAAAACCTGCGATCCGCTAGGCAGCCCGGAGCCGGTGGCGTGCATCACGGGGTGGGCCAAGGGACCGTGGTCGGACGAGGACGACGCCGGAGATGGCGACGCAGACGGCGGAGCGATCGGCGGCGAGTCGACCGGCGGCGGCGGAGATGACGGCCAGGAGCACGGGTCAGCCACGTGGCGGCCACCGAGAGCGCCGACACCGCGGGGGCACCCGTTGTCCGAGTCGGAGGAAGAGGTGATTGTCATCTCTTCAGACGACGAGCAAGGGGCAGACGGGGAGCAGCAGCAGGAATCCCGAGGCCACTGGCAGGAGCCCGTATACCTGCAGTGGCAAACGTCGAAGCCGATGGGGGAGTGGTGGTGCCACAGGAAGGCGTTTTTGGTCCAGTGGATGGACAGAGTCCCGCCAGGCACGCCGGATCCCCATCAAGGTGCCACGAGGGACGGGCCGCCACCAGCAGACGCGACGACCACACCGGCAGAGGAGGCCGAGGAACCACGGGATCCAAGGCTCCGGAAGACGGCGACGACAGCGGCGATGGACGTCGAACCACCGGTGGACGCAGGGCAGCAAGCTGGGGAACCGCGGCCACCTCCGACACCCCCTCCACCGTCCATGCACGGGGGGGCTGCCGCCGACGCCACCGCGGAGAACCTGGAGCGGGGTGAGTGGAAGTGGCCGGATCCGGACCAGCAACGACCGACGTTGCAGCGGCAACAGTCGATGCCCGAACGGCCGATGCAACGGCCGCCACCACTGCAACGGCAGGCGTCGTGTCCAGCAGGCCGGCAGCGATGGACGGAGGTGCAGCTGGAGGATTGGCCGCACGAGGTCCACGCGGCAGTCCAACGCCAGCGGGGCAGGGCGAAGCGCCGGTGGGCGCAGCTGGTGTGGGCAGCGGGCGGCGCTACCGCGTCCAATGGGTCCAAGGGGGGATCCGGGTCCTGAAGGAGCAGGCCTAATAAAGTACAGCGGCAGCTGGAAAGAAGACACAAAAATGTACACTTTTCGGATTGGGAAAATTGGGGAAAATGTCAAAACTTACCGGGAGCAGGAAAAAAAAAAAAAAACACGAGGCCAAGAAAATGCTAAAGATGGAACTGGAGATCGGAGAAACGCCTATAGGGGACCGATCCCGTAGGAGGGTCACACCATGTAAAATACTAAATACTAAATGGTGGGGAACTCGGATAAAGATATCGAGCGAAGACACGATCTGAGATCGAGGACCATCCGTGGTGATCTGGCCACTCGAGCGGAGAAGCGCGGGGTTAAACGGTGGCGTTGCCGGACGGCGCGTGCGCGGGAAGTTTAAATAATCATGGATGGTGAAGGAAAAATGAATATAAGGGCATGAAAAGGGCCCAAGCCCGGCGGACCCAAGTTTGTTACCTTATTTGGTCATGGAAAAGCCAATGACGATTGCGACCCGTTAATCGGAACCAGCGGCGATACCATTGGTGGAGGATCACGTGATGGAAAGGTTCCCGGCAGAAGATGGCGGCGGGCCTGGTATAAAAGGAGGGCCGCGGCGGCTGGAGGGTCTTCTAGTGCGCAGGCGCGAGGCAGTGTATGGTCGGTGAAGTGAAGTGGAAATCATCAGGACGAGGAGTTCTGAATCCCAGCGGAAGCAAGGAGACCAAGTGCGGTACGGCGTGGCCGAGGAAGCGTCCACGGAGTAGGCGAAACCACCCAGGAGACGAGTAATTCAACGGAGCCAGCAAATTCTGCCCGGAGGACCCCTGTCAGCCCAGTCCGGCAACCGAAGGCCTCACCCAAGCCGAGTCGTTGGACCGGCAAACCACGGGATCGGACAGTGACCAAGCTGTGCGCGCTAGTCGCCCAGTCGAGCGTTTTCGCCGACGAAGGCCGGCGAGTGTCCCAGCCAGCGGAGGCACTGACGATCGAGTTGGTCAAGGCAGCCCAATCGGAGCTTTGGACGACGTCCTAGCGGACCGGTCGGAGCAGACGCACGGGGAAGGCGACACTGGAGTGGACCCCTGGAGGAAGAGCGGAGTGACGGGAAAACCCGGGGAGCGTAAAGTTGTGTGGCTGGCAAGAAGTAAGCAGAAATAAAGGCATTGTTGTGAACTGGATATTCTTGTGTTCTTATTCGGGGTACTGCCACGTGTATAAATTCGTGGACCGAATCCCATCCAATCCCCTGAGCTAGCTCAGCCAACTCGGGGCGATCAGGGACCGTTACAGGATATAAAAATATTTATAGAACTATCTTAATTAAGCGTTAAGGAGAGATGTAGAAAGTGTATCAGGCGAATGATTAATGGACGGGAGTGACGAAAGTTCCTCCATACTCTTGGTGCAAAGGACGCCCTCTCTTCGAGCGCAGCGTACGTGCACAAGTCCGCGTCGTGTAAAGACAGCCGTAAGGACTTTATGCTTTTTCATACGCATAGCTTCTTTGAAAATGAGATAATGTTCTTTTAACAATTGCTCATTAACATAATTTATCGCTTCTGAATTGAAACCCAGAAACTGCAAGCTAAGTTGTTTCTTGTGCTCGCGCCTGTACATTCCGATTTGACAAAGCAGCCTGATCTTTTCGCGTGGGTTTAACATTTTAATTCTTATGACTGGATCCACATGAGTTTGTTGTGATTTCCTTGCTTGGAAGATATCGGAGACTTTTGGTGGGGGAGTCAGCTGGAGATTAAAGCATAGCTTGTGATAGAGCGCTTTGAGATCTTCACCTTTTACATAGGAAATGCCAGGTCATACGAGCTAGTCTCCCTGCATTGCGTTGCCAGTCTGGACTCCAGTGCACTTGCCACCTCCCTGTTCAGCGTCTCAACCAGCTCACCCATTCTGTCCTTCATGGAGCGAAGATCGGTAACCTCACGCTCCAACGTCAGGACACGAGCATCCATTTGCTTTACTTTCCCGGCGATAATGTCCAAGCGATCCATAAGGCGACTGAGCTTTCGCTGTTCAGCTTCCCAAACGGCCGACTCAATTTCCTCTGGTTGTTCCTCAAAACGAGTCTTTAGGAGCTCCAGCAGCTGTGGCGAATTTACATCAGAGTTGCGTTCGCTGGCAGTTCCGACGTTTTGTGGGTACGTTTAGTGGGCGGAGCAGTAGAACACATGATATTTATTATACCCGTTACTCGTAGAGTAAAAGGGTATATTGTATTCGTGCAAAAGTATGTAACAGCTAGAAGGAAGCGTTTCCGACCCCATAAAGTATATGGGCAATTCTCTGCTGACGCACGCGACGTTCGTACGCTTTGCAGGTGAAAAAAACCATCTTCCAGGACTTCTTTTCTTTTGACACTAGGCTGAAATTAAAGGTCTTGATTAGCGCTAAAATACGTGCTAAGGCTGACTTTGGGCCATTTTTCGTTTTTAATATATATAAAAAAAACCAAGACTTTCGCACGCGACACCAATAGAAGAGACTTTTTTGTCTTCCCACTTAACTTTCGATTGTAGCGAAACGTGAAGGAATATTTTAATGCAGTTAATTTCATAGTGACCCCTATTCTTTCTTCTTAAAAGTGTATTTGGTTTGGTTGAAAAATTTTTAATAGTTATTTTTTTATTTGCAATGAAGTGACTGTCACACGCTACATGTCGCACGCGACAGTTTTTTCCATATTTTCTTAGGTGGTTTTTCTGTAAGCTTAACGTCAAAAAAACCGTTTAAGAGCAACTTTAAAAAATACCAAAAAAATACCAAAAAATGACTTTTTTGTCCATATTATAGGTATTGTCCTGGAAAATTATCCAAGGATACTCAAATTACTTAGTTTAGTTGAGGATCCATCTAACTAGAATCAAATATCAGTGCAAAATCATATAGAAATATGTTTTTATCAAGTTTCAAGCTTTTTGGCTTGGTTGACATCCTCAGAGAATTGCCCATATATATTCTTGATCAGGATCACTAGCCGAGTCGATCTAGCCATGTCCGTCTGTCCGTCTGTCCGTCTGTCTGTCCGTCTGTCTGTCCGTCTGTCTGTCCGTCTGTCTGTCCGTCTGTCTGTCCGTCTGTCTGTCTGTCTGTATGAACGCTGAGATCTCGGAAACTATAAAAGCTAGAAGGTTGAGATTTCACACACATATTCTTGGGCTTCCTACGCAGCGCAAGTTTGTTTCATCGAGGTGCCACGCCCCCCCTAACGCCCACAATCGCCATAAACGATTTTCAAATGTGTCTGGAGGCCACATCTTTTAAGATTTTAAAAATATATAAACGCAATTTTATAGTGTTTATTAATACCTATCGAAATGTAGAAGACATTTTTCAAATCGGACCATTCATTAAAAAGTTATACGCAATCAAAGTTGTTTATATATCTATCTCCCTCGCACTCCCTTTAGCCCCAATAGATAGTCGGGACACCAATTCGAGTACAGCGTTCGCACTCCCTTTAGCTGAGTGACGGGTATTAGATAGTCGGGACACCAACCCGACTATAGCGTTCTCTCTTGTTTTTTATTTGTTTATTGTTTGATTTAATATAAATTTAGGTGTATTTGTCGGTTGTGTTTGTATTGTAACTTTCAGATTGTATTTGTTCGCGCCAAAGCGGAGCTTTCCAGTTCCCTTTTAACCGGCCCTGGAGCCTTAACAGTCGTGAGAGCAGTTCTTCCAGATCGCTCGCATCTCGCTCTCTCGCACTGTCAAGTGTCTCCACTCCGCTCTCCAAGCGGCTCTTGGAACTTCCACCCTGTAGCTTTAAGTTAGTTCTAATTTACCAGTGTAACCGCAACATCATAAAACCGTGAATAAACCGTGAAGTTTTTTATAACGTAAAACGAAATTCGTCCCGCGTTTTTAATTATTCAACACCCTGAACTGACCACACAACCATGCTGGAACCACTCCATTTCATGATCCATCGACCGGATAATTCCAGAAGAGGAGAAGAAGTTTCAAGTACCAGCGATTAACCGGCGGATTTTCCAAGTTCCTCGTCAACTCATTTCTAGATGGACGTTGATGCACTACGAGCAGTACAAACAAGTGGCCCAACGATACCAAGCACGTGCTTGTTACGCGCGGGACCCTTTATCAATTAGGGCAAAAATGCGAGTTCGCGAGGAAAATACATGAAACAGATACTACAACTAAGATTGAAGCAAATGAGATAAAATTTTAGTTTTTAATACGGGGATAGATGTTGAAGTGCAAATTAAATGATAAAGATTGTTATAATTTTTACATAGAACAAGAAAGGGCTCATGCAGAGTAAAATTTGATGTACATCGAGGCAAATTAAGAGGGTAATAATTTCGTGTTAGTCTAGCGGGAACATTAAAAGTTAAACGGTTTACCAGTTCTACAGAATCAATATCACCTCTTATAAGATTATGCATAAAAATAGTACCAAGCATTATTATACGGTTTTCAAGTGTAGGTAAATTAAGCAATAGTAATCTACTCTGGTAGGAAGGAAGCCTTACGTTTTGATCCCAGTTCAAACTACGAAGGGCAAAAAGAAGAAATTTTTTTTGCACCGACTCAATACGGTCGATGTGCACTTGATATTGTGGACTCCAAACTGAAGAACAATATTCCAAAATAGGACGGACAAGGGAGGTAAATAATAATCTGGTTGTATAAGGGTCATCAAATTCTTTTGACCAACGCTTTATAAACCCAAAAACACTCATAGCTTTATTGACAGTGGCCATTATGTGGCAATCAAATTTAAGTTTTGGGTCGAGAAGAACACCTAAATCGTTAATTGAATATATACGGTCGAGTGGTGTATTTTGAAGAGAATAACTAATAAACGTAGGAGTACCCCTATAAAAAGTCATAGCGTTGCATTTAAGGCAGTTCAGATTTAAAAAGTTGTACTCACACCATCCCTGAAAACAATCAATATCTGACTGTAAGTTGAAACCTGACCCTACATCTTTATATGATAAACAAAGCTTAACATCGTCAGCGTACATTAGTACACGAGAATGTGCTACGATAGAGGGAAGATCGTTAATAAACAAAGTAAACAGCAAAGGGCCTAAATGACTACCTTGAGGAACTCCAGATGTCACGTTGATCATTTTAGAAACAGCGCTCTTAAATATAACCCTCTGAGTCCTACCATTCAAGTAACTTGAAATCCAAGTTAATAGATTACATGGAAACCCAAGCTGATCTAATTTGAATAAAAGGAGAGAGTGGTTAACAGAGTCAAAGGCCTTACTAAAATCTTTATATATAACGTCTGTCTGCATGTTATTCTTATATCCATTTATTACAATGGATGACAATTCAAGAAGGTTGGTGGTGGTTGATCTTCGCTTAACAAAACCATGCTGACACGGTGATATTAGCGAGGAACATAAATGCTGCAAATGAGAAGTAATAATACGTTCAAATGCTTTAGGAATTGCCGACAATTTAGAAATGCCTCTATAATTCTGGGCATCCGCCTTCGCACCCTTTTTGTGGAGTGGAATAATGAAAGAGTCCTTCCAGATAGTTGGAAAAACTGATGATGAAATAGACAAATGAAAAAGTTTAAGAATCGGTTTACAAATGGTTGAAGCACAAAACTTAAGCACACTCCCAGGGAGTCCATCAGGACCGGGAGAATACGTTGGCGTTGTTGTTGCTAAATCCTTTAAAAGAGAACTTTCGGTAATTACAGGGGTAAAAATACAATTAGCCCTATTTAAGGGGTTAGGGTAGGTAGGGTTTGACCAAGCAGCCGAACTATAAGTAGTTTGGAAAAACTCGGCAAATAAATCCGCAATTTCAAAATCCGACGATGCCTCTTTTGAGTTTAAACGTACCGATGAAGGCAATGCCGAAGACTTACGCTTGGCATTAACGAAGTTATAAAACTGCTTCGGATCATTTGAAAATTCGAATTTACATCGATTTAAATACATGGAATAGCAATGACTGTTGAGAACATTAAAATCTGAACGAGCCACCACGTATTTCGAAAAATCAGATGGCTTACCCGATTTTTTATACTTTTTATAAGTGTTTGATTTGAGATTTTTAAGTCTTTGAAGCGCATTGTTAAACCAAGGAGGCCTGTTTAGCTTAGGAGGAAGCCTGTCAGGAACGCATTCGTCAAAAAAAGTGTTTAAAACGCTATAGAAAAGTTCAATTGCACATTCAATATCCATGCAATTGTACAAATCAGTCCAATTATATTGCGAAATCATGTAGTTTAGTTTAGTATAGTCACATTTACGAAAGCATCTCATTTTAGTTTGAGGAACTAAAGGAGAAAGGGTATTAGTACAGGGGAGGCCAATTGTCAATTCCAATGTTGGGTGATACCGGTCTTCAGGTACAACAAGTGCGTCAATTCTAGATACCGTAACTTCATGCGGATCTAAAACAAATACTAGATCTAATTGTCTATTTAATGAATTTCGTATAAAGCTTACTTGCTGTAACGATAATTCTAAAAGGCCATCCACAAAATCATGGGCAGATAAAGGTGTAGCTACAAGAGAGTCAGTGGGAAGAGACCAAGAGATATTAGGGAGATTGAAGTCACCCAAAACAATCAAAAGGTCTCTGTTGGAAAGGAAGGACTGAACAGATTTTATAGCAGACAGATGGTGCTCATAAATTATTAAATCAGAGCCAGGAGGAATATAAGAACAGGTTACAAAAATAGATAAGGATTGAATGGAAACTTTGACACTAACAAATTCAATATCGTTAGGGATATGAATGTTAAGTCTCTCCGATGTTAAACTAGAGGTAACGGCAATCAGTACACCACCCCCCCTACGCGGGGAGCGATCGGTCCTGTAGGTGTTAAAGTTCATTGACAAAACTTCAGAGTCAGATATCTCTGGTTTCAGCCAAGTTTCCGTAAAAGCCAAAATATCTTCAGTAAATGCAGAGGAGTCAGCATAAAGCTTTGGTAGCTTCATATTTAGTCCTCTGACATTTTGATAAGCCAAAAATAAACCTGTTAGTTTTTTGGCACAGTGGAAGGTCTGTTATTAGGCACAGTGGAAAGCCGATTATTAGGCACAGTGGGAGGCCTGTTATTTGTTCTCGGTTTATTGGGAACAAATTCTTTAATTACCAAATCATCATTAAGCCAAAAGCTTTCAGAAAGTAGTACATTAAACACATCAGGCGGAGCAAATATTTTAAAAGAAGATATCCTACGGGCGTACGAAAATCGAAATTGTTCAACTTCAATGTCCTCGGATGGGAATTTTTCACGTATGAATTCCAAAACATACTCAGATTTGGTATCCGGGGTAAATCTAGAAACAAACAATTGCTTCCTATGTGGAACAACTGAAAGTTTCTTACGCCCCCCAGCAGCAGTCTGAACCTCACTCGGCTGGGACCCAGAAGCGGTTCCTACTGTATCTACGGTCAGCACCGATTTCTGTGCCTCAGGTTGGCATCCAGAAACAGGGTCACCTCCGGAACTGGCTGTAACCATAGGCACAGGTGGCTCGCTTACCCCTGTGCCGACAGGAACTGCTGCAGCTACCGAGTTCAATGTTTTATTTTGTTTCACGGTCTTATTAACTGCCCCTGAGCTGGCTTTTTTGCGTTTAGGCGACTCGGTTAATAATAATTTCTTATTTTTAAATTGGTCACAAACTGAGTTGAACCCGTCATTAAGCTGTTTAAAATCTCGTGAAAGGTTCAATAGTCCGTCTCGAGTCTGCCTCATAAAGCTGCTCATTTCGACTGTCATTTCCTTGCAGGACTCACATGCCCACATGAGACCGGTATGCATTTCAATGAAGTCTTTAACTCTGCCAGTAAATCCTGCACATTTGACGTGCATGACCGGTTTGCAGAGCCAACAGATAATAAAAGAATCTTTAGTTGACATCGGAAGAGAACAACTTTTCTTTGTACAGATAAGGGCCATTTTATAGGAAAAAAAGGTTATTCAAAGAAATAGAAAATAAAATGTGGAAAATATACCTCAAGTAAATTTGGCACTGGGATCAAATTCGCAAAACCGCAAAGACACAAAACAAACGAAAAGTATAAGAGCGCGAGATCGCGAGTTTAACTAAAACAAGAGAGCGCGAGAGAAAAAAGCTTCTATCGACTGAGCGTGGCTTGTGGGGCACCAACAACTATACACACGAACAGTTACAAATGTAAAGCAAGCAGAGAGAAATAGAAGTACAGCAAGTTCAGAGAGAGTGAGAGTGGGAGAGTGGAAGAGAGATTACAAGAGTTTTAGCAAGTTTAGAGCGTATAATTTACACTAACAAAGACAAGCGATTAAACAAATCCAAATAGAAATGTTAAAATAACTAGAACAATGCACCCGTTAATTGGGAGATCTAGTTAAAAACACTTACACAATTGTTAGGCTACGCTTTCTTTATAAACAAACAAAAGACACTCGCAAAAAATCACTGAAAAACACAAATAACTCAGAGCACAAAAGTAAACACAACCGTTCACAAGCGACGCTAAATAGTTTTGTTGATAAGATAAGTACGAATATTCCATTATTCCATTGCCGACCATTCAGATATTTCCCAAGAACCCACTTTTATATATCTGTCTGATCGGCCATATACATTTGTGCATACGATCTCCATTTTCCGGCTTCTTTTTCGTATTGCCATTTCCATCTTCATACGATCGCCATTTTCCGGCCTGGCTCTTCATATTTCCCCATTTCCATAAATATGGGTCATTCCACGTGAAACGTGACAGGCCAATTTGGGTCAAATCTCAGAATCAATCGAAACTTTTTTTTTCGATAGAGGATTGAAATATAAAGATCGGTTTTTTTTTTAACTCTTACAGTTAATTTAAAAAAAATAATTTTCTAATTAAGCTCCGATTTGTAAGTTATGCAGCACTTGAGACTCGTTTGAGATATTTATATATTTGGTATGCAACTTTCAGAAAAATATTTTTAAAAATGTTTAATTTTAAAATTAAATATTTTTTAAGAGAATACACGCAAATTAAACAATTCTTTATTATTTCTTAAAGATAGGAACATTTCATATTAAAATGGAAAGACGCTTTAAAAAAGCAGTAGCTGTAAAGGATACACGGCAACATCACCACTTTGCAGTTGCAAATAAACATACATTAATATGTAAAACTTTTTCAAAAAACGATGAATTTGTCTACCACAGCATCTCTATCAAGCTAAAAAAGTGAAATGTTCCTATCTTTAAGAAATAATAAAGAATTGTTACTGTTTTGTTATTACTTTTAAAAAAATTGCGTTTGTTCACAAATTTAAGCACTGTGCGGTTCACTTGCGCGCGCCGGTTAGAAGAGGACGGATATAGTGTGCGCTGTGACGTAGGCATGGTGAACAGCTGTTTAGACACTTTAATTGAATTTTTTGCACTGGCTTGCTGCACTTTTAATTCTTTCTTAACTAGTAAACATTGCGATTACAAAAATTTTATTTTACCACTTTGTGAAGAATTGATGAAGCAATATGAGGATAATTTTTTATTCGGAAACCGTGTGTATTCCGGCGTACAGAATTTTTCTAATTTTAAATTCTCTTAAAAAATACTTAATTTTAAAATTAAAAATTTTTTAATATATTTTTCTGAAAAATATTAAGATGTCCCAAAAAGTTGCATACCAAATATATTAATATCTCAAACGAGTTTTAAGTGCTGCATAACTTAAAAATCGGAGCTTAATAAAAACATTTTTTAAAAATAAACGGTAAGAGTTAAAAAAAAAACCGATCCTTATATTTCAATCCTCAATCGAAAAAAAAGTTTCGATTGATTCTGAGATTTGACCCAAATTGGCCTGTCACGTTTCACGTGGAATGACCCATATTCGTGTTCATACGCACATATGTATAATCCAGATGTACACTCTTTAATGTATGCCCGACCAGCTCAACATATGTACGTAAGGAGAAACATTCACACACTTCCATTCGCGTTGCACCCTGCGAACATTTACACAACGATATACTCCAATACAGTCCACATTATATACAACTTCCAAAATATTGCAAATTACAAATTTAAAATACAATTATACGCATATATTTCCAAGCTCCCATAAACACACATATCCATACATACATACATACACACATATAATCCTGATGCATGTTTATTAATGCCCGACACCCTCAACGTATGTACATAAGGGAAAAGTCACGTAACGTCCCAGCGGGAAAGTGAGAAGTTGGTTTTTAGTGTTCTTGAAATCCTGTTTCTTTTTGCAGGCGGCGGTGTGGGGATAGATAATTTCTGAGCGTTAAATGGGGGTGGGTTTCTGAGTAGCATCAATATCAGGCCACTTATGCGCTGTGTGATTTCTGTGGCACTACGATTATAATATTTTTTAACAAAAAAATCACCGACTTGTAATATTCAAAAATCCTATGATTTACACCAAAACCAAAAATCTTGTTCTCACATTTAACTTTAATTTGTAGTATTTTTAAAATTCGTAGAAAAAATATTAATAATTTTTAATCAAATAAATTAAACTCAATAACTGTAATCATAATGGCTATAATAATATTTATTGATGATTTTAATTTATTTTACTCAATAACAAAACTTTCCGTACCACACGGCTTTTGAATACGATTCTGTAACAATTTGATTTCAAAGCTACAACCAGGATTTTCTAAAATATTCATAAATATTGAATAATCTTTAGTTTAGCGTTACAGAGGTTAGTACCACAGATATTTTCGTCATTAATAAATATAAGCCTCCAGATGCTATCTTTAACACAAACTCTGCATTTCAGTGTCACTTGAAATGTTTTTAATCTTCACCAGTGGTAAATGGTGTCCGGTGTTCATTAAATGGTTGTATGAATAGTACTTCAGTACTAACTTAGTGGTTTAACTTAATCAAAATATTACATTTATTTCAGCCAGGCCGAGACATCTTGGGTCCAGAACTGTTGCGCCTGCATTTCCCATATTGGATTTTTTCTTCTCATAGTTTAAAACGGCTGATCAATGCTGATGAATGCTTCAGGCATTAACAATTTTAAATTCCAATGCTTCGATTGTAAATATTATTAATAAATACATACACAAATTGTTTGCTCGCAGAGCAGGGTTAAAATTGCAACTTCGCGAACCCACTGGATTTATCAAAAATCGAAACGAAAAACGTGTAGCCGGCTTCTTTTTCAAGTGTGTGCTTTATTCAAAGAGTTTCGTTAACTTAGTGTTACCAACTCTCTCTTTTCCGTTCTTACCATCGAACATAGGTATTTTTCTTAACTTAGTATTTTATGTAATTTAGTAAGTTCGTTGCTTGCCGACTCGTTGGGGGTATTATATATCAGCTGGGCTACGCCCCTGCTCGCAGCTTTCGATAGTCAGGCATCGCAACGAACATAAAAAATACAAGAATATAATGAAATGACCAAACATCGCCCGCGTTGAAGCGCTGCAAGCCTTTAATCAATTGGTAGAGCTGCTAGTCGGTGTACTGATCGCTTGTACACGCCTTGTTTGGTGTCTACTAAAGCAACGCGAACCTTGCCATCCGCTCCTTGCGTTACCTCTGTGACTCTGCCTAACAGCCACTTCTGTGGCGGTAAATTGTCTTCTTTGATGACGACGATAGTTCCTGGTCGAAGGTTGGCCGATTCCTTTGTCCCCTTGACTCTTTGCTGCAGTCCCGCAATATGGTCACGAGACCAGTTTTGCCAAAACCGTTGTTTAATGGCTGATATAAGGTGCCAGCGTTGAAGGTGCGTTAAGTCATCCTCCGGATGAGGAGGAACCGATCCTGGGGGTAGCGCAGCGAGCGTGGTGCCTACCAGAAAGTGGGCTGGAGTTATTGCCTCTCCGTCCTTGGGGTTGTTCCTGTCAGCTACCAGCGGACTTCCGATCCTTCGTTTGAACTTCGTCCTCCTTGAGCAAGGCATTTCCGACGGACTTCAAGAACAGGTTCTTAGCGGACTTGACGGCCGCCTCTCATAGACCTCCAACATGGGAGGCCCGGGGCGGAATAAACACGAACTCAACCTGGTGATGGACGCCGTACGTTCCCAATGTGTTGCGATATGTCCGGACATCGGAGGCCATTTCTTCAAGCATCCTTGCGGAACCGACAAAATTGGTTGCATTGTCGCAATACAGTCGTTCGAGCGGGCCGCGCCGTCCAACAAATCTGCTGAGACAGAGGTTAAATGAGTTAGAAGTTAGATCTTTCAACAGTTCTAGGTGAACCGCTTTCGTGGAAAAACATATGAAGACAGCGACATACATTTTTAGAGCTGCCTTGCCACGCACTCCTAACGACACCTTGATTGGGCCGAACAGATCGACTCCGCTTATTCTAAAAGGTCGACCGACTCTGACACGGTCAAAATGCAGATTTCCCATTATTTGCGACAATAACCGTGGCTTATATAGGAAACAGTGCGTGCATCGTCGCACAACAGCACTGCACTCGCGTCGTGCATTGATCAACCAAATTGTCTGCCGAAGCAGGCTGACTAGCGCGCGCGGTCCTGCGTGGCAATTAGCGTAGTGCAGGTGCTCGATATATAATTTTACAAAACGATTCCCCTTGGGCATTAATATCGGGAATTTGGCACTGGGTTCTAGATCCGCGTGCGTTAGCCGAACGCCTACTCGCAAGCTTAAAGTACGAGTTCCAAAACTTTCATTGCTGATAAATGGACTGAGGTTTTGGTAAGAATTAGGTAATGGCAAATTGTTCTTTAGTTTCTTAAATTCGACTGCAAACTATTCGGCCTGAACAGCCTGCGCGATAATAGAAAATGAAAAACTAAGTTCTGCAGCTGATACTACGTGCTCGTTCCACAAGTTCCAGGTCCTGCCGTACACAAAACGAAAGATAAATGTTGTAATTCTCAAGACCTTCACATAGGAAAACGAACCTTCGACTACCTGTAGCAAAGGATGATTAGAAACAACAGCAACCATATGAGCGATTGCTGGCGGTTTCATTTCCAGTTGGCTTTCGAGAGGCATGTTAGCCAAGTGTGGGTTAACTGGCCAATGGGTCGAGTCCATGGACAAAAACGAAGGGCCTTCGAAACAAAGGGACGTGTCAAGATCATTGACCGTAGTTCCTCGAGAGGGTAGGTCCGCTGGATTGAAGTTAGTCGGAACGTGTCGCCAGACTGCAGTTGGAGCCAGCTCGTGAATAGCCGAAATCCTATTTGCGACGTATGTTTTAAGCTTCGACAGATGAGTACTCAACCAAAAGAGAACAACTTCCGAATCCGACCACATGATAATTTGCTCGGCGCTGTAAAGATTGAGTGTTTGCACATCACTCCACAACTTTGCTAAGAGGTGAGCCGCACAGAGTTCTAGCCGTGGAACACTAAGTCTATTGACCGGTGCGACTCTGGATTTGGCTGTTAGCAATCTAACCTTTATCCCCTCTGAGGTCACTGACCTTACGTACAAACAACAACCGTAGGCATCCTCTGACGGGTCCGCAAACCCGTGGATTTGATAAGAGCCACCTAACTGAGTACCGACATGTCGAGGGATTATTAACGTTTCTAAATCTGCAAAGCATGATGACACTGTCTTCCAGCGATGCTGTACGTCGGCGGGTATCTCGTCGTCCCATCCAATTTGTAGCGACCATAATTTCTGAATAAAAATTTTTGCAAGGGTAACGACAGGGCAAATGAGTCCTAACGGATCAAACAAACGCGCTACAAATGAATGCATGAATCGCTTCGTGGGTGGGTCTTCAAGCTGTAACTTCTGGGCGTTGAATTTGAATGTATCATGATTTGGACTCCAAGTAAGACCCAATGTTTTTGTATCGGTGTCTTCGCCAATGAGGACTTTTGATTCATCGACCTGTTGTTCGATAAGAGTACAATTCGAAGCCCACTTAGCAAAGACAAACCCTGCGGAATCTAAAATCTCGGTGATTTCCCTTCGCAATTTCCTTAGCTCCTGGATGGAATCGGCCCCTGTTAATAAGTCATCGACATAAAAATCATTTGCTAACGCCTGTGAAGCTAAGGGAAGAGAATCGGAGTATGTCTCGCTAAGCTGTTTCAAACACCGTATTGCGAGGAAAGGAGCACTTGCCGTACCATACGTTACGGTGTTCAAACGATAAATTTGTAGAGGATCTTACATTTTAGTGACATCTGCCGACATTGCGAATTTATGGAACCTAAATTTAAGCAGCGTGGCATATAGGCAAGGCTGAATCGTTGGCCCTACCAAGAGAATTTCATTTAAAGAAATTTGGGAAGTGGTTCTGCACGACGCGTCGAAGACGACTCTTAATTTAGTCGAAGAGCTTTCAGGTCGGAGAACGCACTGATATGGTATAAAATAATGAGGCTCGTTGGGTATCCTATTATCTGTAGCCTGTGACCGAGGGCTAAATATTCCTTCATAAACTGGGTATGCATATAATGGTTTAACGGGTTCACTTTCATACGCCGCTCTAAGGAGAGAAAACGGCTTCGTGCTGTTTCATACGAGGAACCGAGACACGAAGGACTCGATTTGAAAGGCAGGCTAACTACAAATTTTCATGTAGGTTCACGCGAGACGGTATCAGCAAAAGATTTTTCACTCAACACTTGGTCAGGGGTATACAGCTGTGATTTCGTTAAATCAGGTATTCTTTCAATTTCCCAAAACTTCCTTAGTGTGTGATCCAGAATGTTGTCTTCCGTAGCCACTAAAGTAGAGTATGAGATAGATCGTGCCGGTTCCGGTTGCAGGTTCCTGATGCTACCCAACCAACGACCGTGTTTTGTAGGGTTGGACCTGAGTGCTTATGACGTATTTGCCCTTCCCTAAGCAAGTCGATAAACAAGTCAGCGCCGATCAGCATGTCGTTTGGGCTTGTAAAAGTAAGGGTCCGCTAGGGGGATATCATTAGGGATCAAATCGGAAGAGATTGCAGTTGCTTCTGGACGATACCCTGAGATCGACGGTAAAATTATACATTCAACCGCTGCTTCGAAGGAGTTTAGTCGCGACCCAATTGTCGTCTGGGCTGCGAAGCTAGATGAACACGCGGAATTCCCGATGCCAGAGAATTTAGCCTCATGTCGGTGACGCTTTAGTTGCAAATTATTTACCAATTCTTCCGTAATAAAATTAACCTGAGACCTGAAATCTAGCAAAACTATAGCGCACAGCTTGGCTCCTGACTGACTTCGAACCTCGACAAGAGCCGTTGCAAGTAAGACGTGATCTATTCTTTGAGGCATAGGTTGACTGATCGAGGCACTTAGTGACTGTTGGGATACCTGATTGGCAATTGATTACCAGACGGTACTTGGGAGGCCGATGTATACCGATGAAGAAGTGTGTGATGATTCTTTCTACAAATTCGACAATGAGATGACTGGCATGTTGAGAAACTATGCCCTCTGCGTAGACAATTAATGCAAAGAGGTGCATTCTTTGCGAATTTGAACCGAGCTTCTACCGAAACATTAGGATTTGGGTTCTTTGATAGGTTAAGAAACTGCTAGTGCCGCCTTGCTATTTCTAGGCTTGTTCCCTTGTTGACCCTGTTTGGAAGCTCTCCTGCACGTCGTAAATTTCTCAGCCGCTAAGTGTTGATAACGTTTATTTAGCGCTTCTGAGCAATCTTTCCACAACGGAATGGACTCGTAACTTAGTTGTTCTTCCCATCGCGACCGCGTTTTAGGATACACTCTAGACATGACGATGTGAATTATCATTGCATTGTGCATTGCTGGGATTTCAAACAAGTGAGATATACTTTTAAAGTATATTAGGCACGGGTTGTCATAAACTCTGATCAAGGCCGCATGGGCCTTTGCGTAATTTGCATCTGTGATCTGGTAAGCCTTTACTGTTCCTAAGGCTTCCTTTTCTAAACAGGATATCAAATGATTGAACTTTTCGACATTGGATAGTGACTCATCGTTGTGAACCAAGCTATTAAACAAGCCTATAAAATTTTTGAACTCGGCGTAGTTGCCGTCGAAATTTGGAAGTTTCATGTGTGGTAGTATTTTACTGTGGCTTGTTGACGAATTTAAACTACTGTTATTGGCGAAGGTAGAATGACTTATTTCTCCTTCAGACCGATTGCAGTGTGACAGTACTACGGCCTTGGCTGATACACATAAGTACTCTAACTCCTCTCTACATGATAATTCAATATTAATTGCCTCTAATTGTTGTTGCAAATCAAACGCCTTTTCAATGTATCCATTTAAAATACTTAAACGACATTCCATTTCGTACGCATTAGGGGAAGTTTCTTGACTACGAACTGTGGCCTCAATTCTAATAATGTGATTCTTATTCCGCTCAAGCTGTTCCAGCAATTCATTTGTGTCTTCCTCTGTTGAGGGAGTTCTACCAATACGTTTTCGACCTCCACCCATTGTGACCAGCAACGTCTCTTTTGTAGATTATTCCTAACAAGAAATGCCAATGCAATGCTGCTATTACCGATCGAATTTCTACACAGAAGAATTCTGCTAGGCTATGCGCGATAGAAACAAGGGAGGCAAAAAGTCAGACACAACCAAGGAGCGCGCGAGGAACGAGGCAAATTAGCTTATTGAAGACCGTATGTGTATGTGCGCTGATGACTGAAAGCCCAATGAATTATAATATGTGTTGTACAAATGATTATGATAAAGTTTGCATGTATTTACGTAGGCACTTTACCGTCGATGTTAATGCGGATCGCTGTATGGTCGATGTGCGCTTCCTGTACGAAGTTGGGTTGGAGACCGCTGATGCTCTCCTGCGACAAGGTTGGAATTTTGGGCGTACCGATTGTGCGCACCGACGACGAGATGAGTAGGGCTCTTCAATCTTTGGGTGCTCCAGCGACGAAAGACCAAGTTGTTATCACACCGCTCAATGGGTGCCGACGAGATGGAGGTTAGGGACGCAGACGATGTGCGCTCCCTCTACGAGGTTATTTGGGGTTAGGATGCACCGTTCGGCGGGTTTGCGCAAGATCTTGTGGCATGTCCTGTTCCCTCGCATCTCATTCAGATATCTGTTGTTCCGTTCTGGTTCTCTGTTACCACCGGCCGGTTGGTTCTTTCCATTGCCTTTATTTCTTCTACTTCTTCGGCTAACTTCAGGATGCGCTTGTTACGTAACTCCTGGTGATTTGCGAACTTTCCAGAATTCGCAGATCCGAAAGTATAGATGCCGGATAAGAACCAGTGAGTCCACCCGGGGGCGCCAATGTTTGGCTTGCAGAGCAGGGTTAAAATTGCAACTTCGCGAACCCACTGGATTTATCAAAAATCGAAACGAAAAACGTGTAGCCGGCTTCTTTTCCAAGTGTGTGCTTTATTCCAAGAGTTTCGTTAACTTAGTGTTACCAACTCTCTCTTTTCCGTTCTTACCATCGTACATAGGTATTTTTCTTAACTTAGAATTTTATGTAATTTAGTAATTTCGTTGCTTGCCGACTCGTTGGGGGTATTATTTATTAGCTATATCAGCTGGGCTACGCCCCTGCTCGCAGCTTTCGATAGTCAGGCATCGCAACGAACATACAAAATAAAAGAATATAATGAAATGACCAAACACAAATATTACATAAAAAAAAATTTTTTCTTTTTTGTGGGAAATCAGATACTACAAAGTAGTGGAAAACCAAAACTGGGAGGGTGCGGAAAAGCAGATATTGCAAGTGGAGGAAAACCATAACTGAGTACGTGTGGAAAATCTATAATGCGGGAAGTCGAAAAACCAGTGGATTTGGCCTGCATTCTACTGCCAGAGATTCACATAGAAACCTCATTTCCCCCTTACTTTTTGTGTCACCCCCGTGTAATTTGAAACCAGAGATGGATGAAATGTAAGGGGTAAATGAGGTTTCCTTTCGCTTGTATGGAGAAACCTGATGAAAATATGTTAGGGTTAGGTTAGGTTGGAACGGCTGCCAGACTATCGTCTGGCACACTTAGACCTCTGTGGGTCCGTTGTGATACCGTATGATCTCGTTTTTTTTTCCCTTATTTTTTCCGGGATCCCCTGTCTCTTATGTCTCGTCCTAGAAGCCTAGAGAGCATTTCCGGATGATTAGCATGTCTTCCACCCTGAAGATTTTACAAAGGAGTTTAAGGCCTTAAGCTTGATCTCCGATATTTCGGTCAGATCGTTAAGGAAGGGGTATCCTAAGTGATTTAGTCTAAGTCTGCAAAGGGCTGGGCAGAAGCAGAGAAGGTGTTCCACCGTTTCTTCTTCTTCCTCATCCCTGCAGCTCCTACAAAAGTCATTTTTCGGGGCTTTTAGCCTGCCGGCATGTGTGCCGACTAGCCAGTGGCCTGTAAGGGCTCTAACTAACATACCACACTCTGTGCGGCTGAGTTTGAGTAGTGCTGACGTTCTTTTATTGTTAATCATCGGCCATGTCTGGTGTGTGATACGGCACTTTGGTGCATTTTGCCAATTGGTGTTGGCTAGTTTGATAAATTGATTTCTAATGTTTAGCTTGCAAGTTGCCATGGGCATACCGACACTCTCCTTTTCTGGAAGGAGAGGCATGATGGTGCCCTGCCTGGCTATCTCATCCGCTATGCAGTTGCCTACGATGTCCCGGTGACCCGGAACCCATATTAGGCTGATAGTAAACTGTCTAGCCATCTCGTGGAGAGATTTGCGACAGTCTGCTATTGTTCGTGAGTTTGTGTTTGTCGAGTAGATTGATTTAAAAGCCGCTTGGCTATCACTATATATATTAAGGTATCTACTTAGGCTGGTGTTCCCTAAGCAGTCGAGTGCCTCCTTTATAGCGTGTACCTCCGCTTGGAAGACGCTACAGTGGTCCGGGAGTCTGAATGACTTCCTGATGTTTAATTGTTCGGAGTATACGTTATTTTCCAGAGGAATTTTCCCGGTGGGAAGGCAAGGTAAGCTCGATAACACACATACGTACCTTCGCGGTACACCCTACAAACATTTCGAAATCGACATTTACAATACAGCTCACATCAATTTTAATTTCCAAATATAAAATATACAATTTACACACATATTCATACGGCACACCCTACAAAAATTTCAACAACCATTTATTATATATTATACATATTGCAAAATAATCTGATTCCAACGAACACAATTTATTATATTATACATATTATCAAAATAACCTGATTCCAGCGAACCATTTTTATTTTTTTATTTATTTATTTATTTAAAGTTGGCAAATATCTGCAACATAAACATAGTACCCTACTCACTTCAAGTGGAATGGGGCAAGGACAGGTAAGTTAGTATGTTTTGTTACAATTAAATTAACAGAGCATTCAGAAAATATCAAAAAAACAGTTCATTATATTGCGAACATAAAACGCGAAATGGATCATGTAACTGAAAGTTCGTTTTACAAATATCGAGGGCCATAGGTCGAAAGTGCCGAGTAGACCTTACAGGGATGGAGAACCGAATTTGACCAAGAAGATAGCTTGAATTTACAAGTCCAGCAATTAATTTGTGCAGGAACATAACACCATGGCAGGTCCGACGATCCTTGAGGGAGGGCAGGTTAAGTAGACGCAGTCTATCCACGTACGATGGCAGGTGTCAAACAAAAGGAACTGTTTCTGTACCGATTCGATAAGGGCCCGATAAATGGTATATTGGGGTGACCAAACACACGAGCAGTATTCAAGAATTGGACGCACCAAGGAAATGTATTAATGTTTTGTGGTGTAGGGGTCCTCAAATTTCTTCGACCAACGCTTAACAAAGGCAAAAACCCCTTTTGCTTTACTAACTATGATACCAATGTGATTAGAGCAATTTAAGTTGTGGTTGAATAACACTCCAAGGTCTGTAACGGAATTTATGCGTTCAAGTTCATTCGACTCAATAGAATATGTAGTGAGGAGAAACTTCTTCCGATAAAAGGACATAAAGTTACATTTAGAGTTGTTCAAAAACAACCAATTCTGGATGCACCAAGAATACAGATTGTTCAGATCAGCTTGCAAAAGTGCCTGGGAATCGGGATTCGATAACGGCAAACAGAGTTTTACGTCGTCGGCATACATCATAACATGAGAAGAGAAAACAACTTGGGGCAAGTCATTTATGAAAATTCCAAACAGTAAGGGTCCTAGGTGGCTCCCTTGCGAAACACCAGAGGTCACGTGAACAAGGTTAGAGACTGTGCTTTTAAAAGCAATTCTTTGAGTCCGGTTCGTCAGGTGAGATCCACTTAGTCAACGTGATCGGGAATCCTAATGGTAATAATTTTTTCAATAATAACTGATGGTTCACGGAATCGAAAGCTTTACTGAGGTCCATAAAAATAACATCGGTTTGATTATCATTTTTAAAAGCGCTTCTGATGACTGAAGTAAACTCAAGAAGATTTGTAGTCGTTGATCTTCGTTTCATAAAGCCATGCTGAGTTGGGGACATTACTGAGCTGCATTGGTGCTGTAGCTGAGCGGTAATAAGCTGTTCGAAAAACTTGGGGATCGCGCTTAGCTTTGCAATACCACGGTAGTTTTTAATGTCCGACTTGCTTCCCTTGTTATGAAGTGGAATGATAAAAGATTCCTTCCAAACTTCAGGGAAAAATGAATGAAGGAGGGATATCCGAAAAAGTTTAGATAACGGTTTGCACAAAGCATCGGCACATTTTTTTAAGATTCAGCTCGGTACAAGATCAGGGCCAGAAGAGAAAGACGTCTTGATTGCTTGCAAATTATGTAAAACATCATCCTCACTAATTAGGGGTGTGAAAAAACAGTTGGAGTGAGGAAGAGGGTATGGGTAGGAAGAGGTGTTATCGTAACTAAAAGAAGAGTACATGGATTGGAAAAATTGTGCGAATAAGTTTGCAATATCGGAGTCACTAGAGGCGGATCCTGTATCAAGATGAAGGCAAGATGGAAATTATTGCGAATTTCGTTTCGAATTAACAAATGCGAAGAGCTGCTTGGGATTGTCTTGGAATTCGGTTTAGGTAACTGTTGTAACATTCGTAATTGTGGACTAAAAAATTTGAACGAGCAATTAGATACCTAGAATGGTCAACTTGTAGCCCGGTTCTCTTATATTTCTTAAAAAGTCTAGAAATGGGGTTTTTTAGGAAAGAGAGTCGACGAGAGAACCACGGAGGCATATGAGAGGCGTTTCCAGTGGAAAATGAGGGAACGAACGTAATACGAAGGAACGTAATAAAATATGGTAAACCATAAAACTGCTCAACAATATGCGAGGGATTATCATTTGAATCCATAAAAGACCAATCGAGTTCGGATAAGTGCCTGTTCATTTCAGTAAATTTAGCTCTTCGAAAACAGCGAAAAGTTGCTGGTTCGATTTCGGGACATGACAGTAATGGAGCTGATGCTTCTAAAGTAACCTCAAGTGTAGGATGATACGCGTCTTCAGGATTGGAGAGAGGGCTAATTCGAGTTACTTATGCATTTGCGAACTCCGAGGCAAAAATAAGGTCTAAAACTTTGCTAGAGCAGATAATGACTGAGTTCAGTTGTCCTAATGAAAGATCAATAATACCGTGTACAAACTCATGTGCTGTGGTAGGAACGAGAGCACTTGAATCAGTTGAGGGCATCCAAGAAATGGCAGGGAGATTAAAGTCACCCATAACAATAAGATGATCGTTATCGCCAAGGGTAGTATGAATACTCTGTATTTGATCCAAATGTTGGAGGTAGAGGCTAATATCAGACCGGGGAGGAATGTATGAGCATGATACGAAAACGAAATAATCGTGAAGTTTAATCCGAACAGCGACAAACTCTAATGTACTATCCGTACCTATTATCGGAATACGTTGAGAGTCAAGATTGGACTTGACGGCAATGAGAACACCACCGCCAAGACGCACTGAGCGGTCACATCTATAGATAACATTATTACCAGCAAATATTTCGCAGTCAGACACAGAAGAATTAAGCCACGTTTCGGTAAAAGCAATCACATTGGCATCAAAGGAGACACTGTTCACGTGCAGTTTACTAAGTTTGCCCAATAAACTGCGAACGTTCTGGTAGAGAAAAAGAATTATTTAGTTTTTTGAAGCGTTGGTTGAAGGAATCTGAGGCACTTGGACTCGAGGATTTTGCTTGTTTACGTATTCGTGAACAATAACATGTTCAGGCCGTATAGAAACATCTAGAGCCTTATCAAGAAGTTCCTTAGTAAGTCCAATTTTAA
Organism: Drosophila lutescens; assembly: GCA_037075285.1. Taxonomy (NCBI): domain Eukaryota; kingdom Metazoa; phylum Arthropoda; class Insecta; order Diptera; family Drosophilidae; genus Drosophila; species Drosophila lutescens. The sequence continues at coordinate 188,422 of JBAMCF010000679.1, forward strand.
ACGAAGATATTTCACGTCTCTGCTTAAACTTGAACTTCAAGACGGTAAGTACGGATCGAGAAACATTCAGTTTGCTGCTCAGGTAGTTTTTGACGTCATCTTCAGAAGCACCAGGATTAAGGAGGGAGACAAAAATTAGTTTTTTTTGTGCAACGCCCGATAAAGGCATGTGTACGTATTAGCAGGCAACTGCAGCAGCACCCGACGTAGATGCCTGGTCAAAGCTGACGGGATGTAGATCAGAAGATGCGACGGGATCGGGCGGTCCATATTCCTTGCGCTCATTTCCGCAGCTCAGCAACCAACTGCAAATATCTTGCAGAACATTTTTTCCGAATTTTCGTTATTTACTCGCACATCAAAGCAGTTGTTCCTAAAACTTTTAAATTTGTACAACTGTTCCGTTTCCACATATTCTTAAGGTAGACCGGAGCTGCAACGCTTAGAGCGAACACAAGCGGACCGCTTGTAATTCCTATAACAAGGAAACGAAGTAGCCATTGCGATATATTAATTTTTCTTTGGTTTTTTTTTAAACTAAATCAAATTAATTCCTTACGATTTTTTTTTCGCGTCGCATACATTGACATTGTTGATATTTTGTTGTTTCGATATTTTGGGGCCGCTCCTATATCTATCGGAAGTTATCGATTTCAACGTTCCGTTTCTTTTCAAATCCACCCCTGTGATCCCAGTTAATCTGATTTCTGGAATGCCAGGAGACAAAACAAAGTTATCGGTTCCGTCTGCAAATAAAACGCGATCGGTATCCACATCTCCTCGCGCGCGCACCTCAAGCCCAGTAGCTTCAAAATCAATAACGAAGGCAAAGAGCGAAACTTCATTAGCCACCCAAGAAGGCGACAAGAAGTTGTCTGTTCCTACGAGCCATCAGAAACGATTGTCTCTAAGTCCGCTCACGCCGGTTAGATCACAAATCCAGACCAAGTCCGTAAAGTCGCTAACAACTCGTTCTCAGGCAAAAATGAGCAACGACATTGATTGCAGCGCTTGCGCGGTTTATCACGGTGTCCGACCGTATGAGCCATTTCAGAGCGACCATATAAACTCCAGGAGCTTCAGCTCCGTCCGTCCACACCTGCAAAGTCCGTGAGGAACAAGTCCGCTCACTCTGGGACAAAGCCGAAAAAGTATTTGAAGCGTGTCTAGACACGATTTCCAGCATTACGACTGAAGGAGCGGAGGATATTTTGGCGACACTGCACCGAAAATATGAATATTGCTATTCGGTGTACGAGGAACTATCGGCTCAGCTCAGCGAGCTAATGGACCAAGCCACTTCGCAGCATTCGACAACGAGCACCATTAATCAGTCCACTTACATTCAGTCAGGGTGCCGATTACCGCCATGCGATACTGAAGTATTCGAGGGAGATTATCTAAAATGGCCAACATTTAGGAACCTTTTTACAGCAGTTTATGTCAACAATCCTAGGTTGACACCGGTCGAAAAACTTTTTCATCTCAACGCTAAAACTAGCGGCGAGGCTTAGGCAGTCGTAGCCAAGTCCCCTCTCACAAATGAGGGTTTCGATTCAGCATGGGCAGCGCTTCGAGACCGTTTCGAAAATAAGAGACTGCTAGTATACAGCCAACTTATACTCCTTTTTAATTTGGGTTCCGTAAGTTTCAAATCTGGCCCGGCTCTGAAACCAAAGAATTGCGATCTGTGCTTAAAAGTGCGCTTATGCCAACGTTTGCTCCAGATGTCTGTGGATGAGTGAACTACCTACATCAAATAAAGCAGCTTTGCCTAAATTGTTTTGCGAGAGGCCACCAGCTAAGTGAATGTACTAGCACTAACAGCTCTTTTACATGTCGAGCGCGGCATCATACATTGCTGCATAAAGGCAACCCCAATTCCCGTGGGTCAACTGCCGGAAATAGTTCGTCTGCAAGCGCACAAAATCCAGCTGTACAGAGGGCCGCCAACGGTTAAGAAAATTTGCCCGGTGTGTAAAATTATTTCGCAACCGGTGCTAGACCGTTATCGCTCAGGCGACCAGGCTCTGCCATTTTTCCATTCGAGCCCCTAATAAGCCAGGCCTTCAGCTAGAAACCGCAGCTTACGTTTTGCCTGAATTGGCCGGAAAGCTACCATCTTACCCAATCCTACGAGATGCGCTGATTGATTTACCTGCTATTCCCCTGGCAGATCCAACATTTTTAGAGAGCTCCCAGATAGATTTCTGATCGGAGCCGACATTTTACCATCCGTTTTGCTGAGCGGCACGCGCACAAACATTTGTGGCTCTCTCCTAGGTCAGGAAACTATTTTTGGCTGGGTGCTTACCGGCCCAGTTTCCAGTACATCTAGCCAAAATCGGGTATCAGCTTTCACGACTTACATAACCGAGTCGAGTGACAGGGTCTTAGAAACACTCACTAAGTTTTGGGAGGTGGAGAACATACCCACTAAGAGGGTAAAGGAGTCCGATTCCTATTGCGCGAACTTTACCGTTACGCGAACCTGAAAATTTCGGATCCCAATTGGGGCACTGGCGATCCAGTGCCCTAGGTCAGTTTCTTAGAAACGAAAACCGTTTGAAAAGAGACTTTCCATTAAAAGAGCAATATGACTCTGTCATTCAAGAGTATTTGGATCTGGGTCACATGAGGGAAATTCCCCCGTCGTACGATTCTCCAAAACAATTATCTTCCACACCACGCGGTGATCAAACCCGAGAGTAACACCACCAAACTTCGCGTGGTATTCAATGCTTTAAGCCCTTCAGCAAATGGGACAAGCGTGAACGATAAACTTCATGCTGGTCCAGTCCTACAATCTGATTTAACGATTCAGATCTGGAAGTGGCGTTATTTCCACATGTTCAGTGCATACGCCGTTCCAAAGAATTTTATTCTGGAATAAAGAAGGAGAAAGAAGCGATTTTGAGCTTAAAGCCGTCACCTTTGGTGTCAACTGTGCACCGTTTTTGCCACTCCGCGTACTCCAACAATTGGCAGACGACGTAGAAAAGGACTTCCCTAAAGCAAGCAATATTTTTCGTCACTTTATGTACGCAAACGGCAAATGATAGATAATTGATCCACCTTTCAAATTATTGCTTAAGACAGGGAGTGGGAGTGGCAGAGGCGTACTTACAAATCGGCAAAGTCAGAATTTAAAAACAAATCCATTTTTTTCCGACAAAAAAAAACTTTTTTTAAAAAAGTTTTTGTTTTTTTTAATTTTTTTTTTATGTTGTAATTTTTAAAAATTATTTAAAAAAAAAAAATGGGGTTTTAAAAAGAAATTTTTTTTTTTTAAATGTTGTTTTGTTTAGTTTCTTTTTATATGTTTTAATTTTTAAACAAATTAAAGTTTTTTAAAAACAAAAAAATTGTATATTTCATGTTTTTTTAAATAATGGTCACAATTTGGTAAATTTGACTATAATTACTAGATTCGAACTCTTTTTTTGACTTAACATGCCGCAATGAGGAAATTAGAGGATCAGAATTTGCAGCCAACATATTGAACAGATCCTCATTTTCCCTCATTCTTGATGTCTTAAATGTATTCAGCAATCTGTATTTTTTATAAAATTTATTTAGCGATTCCTGCGCTTCTTCGGAAAGCTCTCCAATTGGCAAACTCTGGTATTCGATTATTTCTGCTACATCAGAGGACAGTTATATGTTTTGATTCTACAAACTACTATTTTTTTTTTGTTGGTTTTAAACCATCCGACCGATGGTTTTTTTTCTTTTGGTCGCGACAACAGTGCCGCATTGACCAGATACTGGTGGTTTGAGAGCGTGTATCGGGTACGCTCACGTAGATACGACCACTCTGACGATGTGAAATCGCTTTTTTTTTTTGGGAAACGACAGTCCGGGGTAGCTGTTTAGGTTGACATGCTACCCTTGTAGACAAAGTTTTGTTTTGTTTTTTCCTTTTTTTTAATGTTAATTTGTTTTTTTTTTTATTTTAGTTATGTTAATATTTTTTTTTGTTTTTTTTTGTTATAATTTTTGTTTTTATTTCTTTTTTTCCTTTTTTTTTTAAATTGTTTTTTTTTGTTCTGGTAGAAAGCCACAGAAGGTGGCTTTCAGCAACACTTCCTGTTGAATGAGCTCGACAGGTTGGTTTGTTGGCCAACTGCCGAAAAACTTGGCCTAAACAACAGGAAAACTGTAATCTACAGTGATTAATAAGAGTAAAACTAGAAGTTTAGATTGGCACAAATTTATTTATGAAAATTATCAACTCCCTCATGTGGAGTGATGCTTGAAAAAATCTATTCAAGTTCCTATAGTACCTAAAAATTTTAAATTTTTTTCTGAGGGTGGTAAATTTTGGGCAGACAAAGATTAGGTGCTCTGCATATTCGGGAATATTGCAGATCTCGCACAGGTTAGAGTCTATAGCTTTAATCCTGTGTAAAAGGGTTTTGTCGTATGTGTGTCCTGTCATTAGTCTGTTTATCACTTTTAATCCTTTCGCTTTCCAATTTAATTCATGGTGCCAAGGTTCCTTTGGTATTTCAGGAAAGACGTTTATAAGATTTGTTCCTTTGTTTGTGCATTTTATCTTGTACTCCTCGTTCCATTGTTCCTCTATTTTCTTTTTTATTTCCCTCAGAGCTTCTTTGGTACTTAGTTTTATATCTACCACGTCTCCTTTCCTAACCGCTAACTTAGCTAGCCTATCAGTCTATTCGTTTAACGGAATTCCCTTGTGCCCTTGTATCCAAATTACGTCAAGTTTTTGTACGTCTGATTTTTCAATTATATTGTGTATTTCGTGTACTAAGTACGAGTCAGATTTTTTGTTTTTAACTAAACTAATTGCTCCTAGGCTATCACAGAATATCACAGCGTGTTTGTATTTATTGCTTTGGCATATAATGCATGCCATTTTGATCCCAGCTAGCTCTGCTCCTACAGATGAGAGAGAAGCGTTTATTTTAAATTTGTGTGATTTGTTACTGGGTAATTCCATGATTCCTATTCCTATAGCCTCTGTGTTTATGGACGCATCGGTGGATATGATGCTCCATCCCTTATCAAAGTATCTGTTTATTTATTCACTATAGATTGCATTTGCTTCCTCAGTCGAGTAGTCCACCTTACTTTTTGCCAGAAGTTTGTCCTGGATGCTTATCTTGTTTGATACAAAGAAAACGTCCCTAGTTTTAGTATTGTCAAAGAAAAATCTAAAATCCCTTATTGTGCTTGTGTAGCTTGTTTCTGCTGGTGAATTTTTGAGTTGACTAAAGAGAGATGGGTTCATCGCTTTCACTTTGAAAAGCTCTTTGGCGGTGAGCCATTTGGCTCTGAAAACGGGCGGCATTACACCAGCCAACACGAAAATTTCGTGTTTACTGGTGCCCGGTGGAACACCTACACACCTTCTCAGGGCCTTGGCTTGCGCAATTTCAAAGTTCTTGCTTGCCCCACTGCCCATATCAGCTAGGCTGGTTATGGCATATTCTTGCTTGGACCTCACAAAGGACTTGAAAATGTTGGTCCTTACTTTGGGCTTTAGGCCAGATTTAATAGTTGTTGCAAATTGTAGAATCTTCCCACTGACTTTGGTTTCTGTTTTAATTTTGATTTGGCATCGCGACATTTTCAATGATTATGTTTGCTTTTTTTGTGTTGCCTTTGCCTATGTTAACAACCGTCGATTTGGCCGGATTAAAGGCAAAACCGAGATCCTTGCAAAGCAAATTGAAGTCATTCAGTTTTATTTGCAAGTTGTTTACTGTGGTATTGAAATCATGCCCAGAAGAGATGATGACAAAGTCATCTGCAAATTGCATTACGTGCGTTTTCCTATCACTGATCTGATGAAGCCTTTTAGAATAAACATTGAAAAGAACAGGTGATAGGCAGGATCCTTGAGGTATCCCACCATTCACCACCTGAACTGCCTTCCCAAGTTTTAATTCCCTGCTAGCCATACAGCTCAGAATCCAGTCTATGTACATTTTTGGAAAGGATTCGCTTTCCATTATGATCTTTAGCGAGTTTAGATTAACACAGTTGTACGCATTTGATAGATCCACTACCGCTACAATAACGTTTTTGCGTAGTTTTTTTTGCGGCTATAACGTTTATGACGTCATTTATACACATTGCTGCAGACTTGCCCTTCTGGTATGCGTATGATCTGTATGGTAGTATTTCGTGGTCTTTAATAAATTTTTCTAGTCTGCTTTTGATCATGGCATTTACCGTTTTGGCCAGCACTGAAATAAGAGAGATGGGTCTGAAGTTTTGCACATTGGTCAGGTCCTTGTTTTTCTTAGGAATGGGGACAATTTTGATTTGCCTCCATTCTGACGGAAAATCACACCTGGCTACCTTGTAGTTGTAGATAGACACTAGCTCATTTTTGGCAGTATAGCTCAAGGAATTTAACATTTCGTATGTTATCCTGTCAATTCCACCAGCTGTTTTTTTGTTTTGGCTAAGAACCATTTCTAGATCCTCCAACCTAAAACAAGGGTTTTCATTGTTCTTCGTGGCAACTAGACTTTCATCTATTGCCATACTTTCTACTGGAATCTGATTCCGTAAAAATTCCAAGAATTCACTGGAGTTTTCTGGATCAAATTTGCCAGAGCTTTCCTCTTGACAGTTTTTTAGGCTCTTTAGGAGACGCCACGCTGCTGTTGTGTTGGGTTTTGTGTTGTCGTTTATTTTTCTCAGAAAATTTGTTTTTTTCGCAATTTTCACGGCCTTTTTCCATTTGCTTTTGCAGTTTACCGCCTCCACGTAGTTGTGATATGTCGGAGAGGTGCATGCTTTTGTTTGACTTTCGCAAACCTCATTGAATAAATTGCTTAAGTCATCATTCCACCAATACTTGGGAACTTTGTTAGTCCCAATCTTATAGGTGGCTGCCTTGATTTTATCTGTCATGTTTTTTGTAAGGTTTTCTAGATTGCCACTAATTTCTATTTTCCCTAAGTTTTTACCTAGCCTTTTTTTGGCTAAGAAGAGGTTTGGTCTACTAAGATTTTCGTTTACTGTGAAGGTGATTGGGTGATGGTGACTGCCCCCCAGAAAAAAGGTGTCACATTTCCATTCGGCTATTTTAATTCCCTTTGCAAAGGTTAGATCGAAAACTGATCCCTCTTCCGAGTCAATGTTTCTCCTAAACGTGGGACCCCTGGTGTTTTACAGCTTGTATCCGGCGTTTAGCATTGCCTGCGCCAGAAAGAGCCGTCTGTGCTGTTTCGTGATCAAAAAGTTCACTGGATCTTCCGTTAAAATCGCCAGATATGATGACATTTGGAAAGGTATCAAGTTTTTCTATCAGATTGTTAATCTCATCTTTAAATACGGATAAAGTTATCTGTAGTTCTAAATATAATGAGGCTAGTTTAATGTTTAGATTTTGTTTTGAAATGTTTACAATGATAATGTCACGGGTTGTGTCGTGACAGAATCTTTTTACATTAAGGTCATTTTTTAAAACCTACGACTAGCCCTCCGAAGACATCGTCTCTATATCTTTTCTAAAAGTTTAAAGTTAGCTATTTTTCTAAAAGATAAATCGTGTGAAAAAACTTCTTCTAATAAGGCTACACTAATGTTTTGGTCGTATAGAAAGAATTCTAAATCGTTTTGGTTGTTTTGATTGAATGTATATTGTGCTGTAGAATCTTTAAAAGTCATTTCAATTGTTCTTTCTATTGTGTCTACCGGCTTTCTCCTTTCCATAGATTTTTTTTTGTGCTTTGTGTTGTATTGTCGCTGTCCTGTGTGGAGATTGACATCTCCGAATTTTTGTTGCCGATTTGAGACAACAACTTAATGATTTGATAGATTTTGTCGTTGGTAGTTATGTTGGGAAACACTGGTACATGATCACTTGAATCGTTTGTGTAGGATTCTAACTGAAAATGGGGCTTCTGGAAAGGGAGCTACAGGTCTCTGTACTAACCGACTGGCATAACTGTGTTTTTTTAAGACCTCGTTGACATGACAACTTAAAGGTATTTCTTTTATCTGCAAGGGTATATAAGCTTCGGCTGGCCGAAGCTAAACCGCTTTCTTGTTTTAATTTAATTTAATTTATTTTATTTATATCACGGTCGTTTCTTATCATATTCCATCTCTTTCACACTCATTTAGGTGAGTAACGGGTATTTGACAGTCGAGGCACACGACTATAGCATTCTCTCTTCCTTTCATTATGATGCCCTGCTTTTATGGAACAATTACAACTTCTTTCCTTATAGCCAATATACGTGGGATTCAATTAAAATGTTTGCCTTTTAATAACTTTACGTCATTCCTTCTCCTCGTTCCACAGCTCCTGCCGTGATTTATGGTGCGGTTTTAATTTCCCGCAGTGGGCAAAGTTCAATTACATCTCCCGTAAGTACGTTGCACTTCGGTGGGGGACAGGACCCTAATCCGGCTGAATGATGGGCGATGACGGAGATCGACTCGAGTGGCCGCCTTTATAAGTCGCCACTTGCGGATGACAACTCTGGCTTCCGACCTCAATCTTGGCCTATTTGTTCACCCACCTCCGATTCCACTTCCGCCTCCCATCGACATCGCCATCGACTGGATTCCCGGCTGTGTTGACATTGAATTCCGTGGGATATGGCCAAAATGCTATAAATAGACAACCAGCCGAGTTGAGCTGAGTTTCCTTCGTCGCTCGGCGCTTTTCCTTTTTGCGCCGCCTGTCTTTCAGACTTCATCCACAGCCAAACAGGAAATTGCATGGATTCTACGAGAGCAATACGTAACTT
>JBAMCF010000681.1:0-77794 GCA_037075285.1 Drosophila lutescens
GTTTTCAATTAATATAATATTGCCATTTATAGTACGTTTAAAAATCCCTTTCACAGTCTCTATATAACTCTCTAACCCATTATTTTGTTCATCTCTTTACAGGTAAGACCAATTCTCAACATAACAAATGACCAAGCGTAAGTCTTGAAAGACGTAAGAAACACGGACAACTATATTTCCCATTCAATCATCATCTGTCTGCCAGACTTAATCATCTGAGCCCTTGTCTAGACTCTCTTAACTCATTTGCCACTCAAAGTCTGGTGGGGGGATTCCCCAGCTACGCATTATGTGTTCAACTTTTACAGCTCCCACATGGAACTTCCTCTTTTCCGTTTCCCCCTTCTCCTCTCTGTCGCTACCACTTTGCAATTATGTAGCAGGAAACACAGCTCACAGCCCAAACCCCACAAAACTTGGCTCATAATTTATAAGTCAGCCGAAAAAATACAAGAACACACAACACAAAAGGTCCAAGGACCAGACAGCGTGGCGACGACAATGACGACGGCAAACGTTTTCCAACAGCTGGAAAAAAGGGGTAACAACTACAATAAAACGGGGAACACAAGGCGGAATTTCCAGGGGGAAAACTAAGGAAACGACTTGGGGATACCCTTGGATATAGTTGTATGAAAAAAAATTTTAGGGAGTTTAACATGTCGTATACGTAATATTGAAGCACTGATAAATTTTTGTATATGTTAAATATTTATATTAAATATTTATTACTATGAAAAACTAACAAGAAGATCCTTTTGAACTTTTAAAAAACCAACTAAATATATTTTGTGCTTTTTTAGATTATTATTTTATTTGTATTAAATTTTGTTGTAGTTAATTTTCTTAACATGTTTATTAAAATCCCTGCCGATTATACAATTTACTACCCTTTATCTGCATGTTTAAAAGAGAAACGCTTTCTGGCAGCCAAAAGTCAAAAACTAACTGCCTTTTGTTCGAGACCAATGCGCCATGTGTCCTTTACGTTTAGGAGTTTGTTGCTCTGTGTCCGCGTGAGTGTGCGTGTGTGTGTAAGGATCTGCTGGTGTATGTGTGCGTGACTCCTGCTCTCGCCCTCTGGGTTTTTGTCTCATTGCACGCTCTACGATTTAACCTTTTTTCTCCCCTTGGCCATATTGTTGCTGGCCATTTTCTTGTTCCCTTTTGTTGTTGTTATTGTTACGAGTATTGTTGTTGTCGTGCGAGCACAAATAATTCAGCACACTCACACACAAACAGACAGACAGAGGAAGTTTTGGACACCGATACAGTTGGCCTTTCATTGTAGCCTTTTGGCTTTTTTCATGCCTACTTTTATGGCGCTTTTGTTAAACAAAAGGAAAGTCAATTGTTGGCAGAGAGAAAGAGGAAGTAGGCTAAGTGATTTGTTGACTTTTTATTTAATTAAGATATCTTTTGATTTGCCCCAAAAAGAACTGTTTTAAATTTAAAAGCATTTAAAATCCTTTTAATTTACCATATTTCAATCTGAAACTGACAAAAGTCATGTTTTCAATTTCTCTTTTAATTAAGCAAACTCAACTAGGCATCTTAAATTTCTCATATGCCTGCAAACATGTTTTTTCTAATTCTTGAAAACTCTTTAAGCTGCTTGTGGAATTTTTCCCAGATAGGCAAAAAATAAAAGAAAATTAATTTTAACATTTTTGAAATACTTGGTGAAATTCGTCCAAAGTTGCCCAGCCAACCAACTTGGCTGCCACATAAATTTCTGCCAGTTTTTCGCCTTATGATTTATACACTCTAACATGGAGGCAGCAGCACCTTCCCTTCCGCTTTTGCCGCCCACGCTCCTGTTCTACATGGCAATTATTTGGAAGCCAGTTTTTGGAACTCACCACCCACGACACACATACTTGCCTAAGCGATTTCTCAATTTGCATATGTTTCACACACACACACGCTCGCACTCTGAAGGACTCTCCATGCTCTCCTGCTCTCGCTCACTCTCTCGTGGGACCCTTGAGTTGGCCAGGCTGTGGCAGTCAATTTGTTAAATAAATTGAATTATGTTACAGTTTCGCCATTTTTGTGCTTTTTTGGGTCTCTTGTTTCGGCACTCGAGTTGACCTTTTTTTGGGGTGGTAGGGGTTGATCTAATAGAATTACATATGCGACAAGTTTGATGACCAAATTCGAAACGATATCTCCGGGGGCGAATTTATAACTAATTAAAAAGTTACCGTCCTGGGAGCACTTCCTTTTTGGGAACCCCCGAGAACCGGAAACAAATAAACAAAAGAGTAAAACCAACAGAAAACGGGAATTCTTATCGTTCAAATAATTCATTTTGCAAGAAAAAATAATTTTTGGGAGAAGCAAAAAAAATAAAACGGAAACTGGGGCCCGGCTCCAAAATAAATATCCAGAGATATTAAAATTCTGGCAAACCATTTTTGTGTGAATGCCCTCCTTCCACTCGCGGCTTTTTCTTCGTAAGCCAACACATGCAGAGCATAATTAATAATGAGAGCAGCAGCAGCAGGAAAGCGAAGCAGAAAGCGGAAATCCAATTAACATTTTTTCGGTTACTTCCGTTTCCTGTCCAAATTTAATTCTGGGAATTTCACAAAACACAACCGAGAGTAACAAAATTAATTAAATTGTATTTTTTTCTTTTGCATTGGGGGCACAACGTGTGGTATACTTAATGTGCTAGGATTTTAGTGCATAGGGCTGATGGGTCGTAAAATCTCTATCCTATCCACCATTCTTTCCCCCAAAGCGATAAAGCCAATTGACAAACTTGGTCCACGTTGTCGTCTTCCATTTTTTATCACCACTCCTGGGCTATTAACGCTTCATGGGTCGCTTCCAAGTAAGGTTTGACTAATTAGATTTGTTGGCAAGTATATGGTACATTTACTTATATGTGAGGGGTAGTCAAGTGTCTGGGCCACCCAATTGCGCACATAAAACGTAAGCGTAATAAACCTTTATATCAGTTTTTTTCTTCCCTTCCCTTCACTTTTGGCTGACTTTGGGGAAAGTGAAAGCATCGCTAATGGAAATTAATGTATGGCCAAGGAAGAAAAGCTGAGTGTCCGTGTGGCATACTGGCATAGTTAGAAGTTGGCTTGGCAAGGCCGTAAATGTTGGACAGTTCAGTTAACTAGGCATATTCGTAAGTTACTTAATTAAGTTTCAGGTGAAGTTGCCGCAACAAGTTATGTTATGGTGGAATTTTCCGTGTCCCCGGAAAGCTAAACGTTTAGAAAGTTTCCTTCTTAATGAAAGGTTTTATGAGTTGCATTATTTTGACAGTTCCAAGAAAAAAGGTTCCATTATTATGAAAATATTAATTATTAAATAATAATTTAATATCAATTAAAGCATAAAATAAATATCCATTTATCGGAAAAATCATAACATTATGGAATTTGATCCAAAAAATATATACATTTAATTTTTTTAGCACTTTGTTATCGTTGTGAATTTCAAACTAGGCAAAGATTCGGTATTGATTCAACATGCTTGCTTTATTTATTCTTTTGTGAGGGGTCTTCATCCACCTATAATACCAACCAAAGCTAGCCACACAATTCCCCCTTGATATGTTTACCTTTCATCGAATGCACCATGAAATCCAACAGGCCCCCAGAAAAATAACCGCCGAAAAAAATACAGAACAGACCGGATCGGAAAAGAGGAGGACGAACAGAAGAGCAGGGCTGTTAAAACCGCTGTTGAAAAGCGACTTTCAATTAATATACAGTCGAAGGGGAGAGAAAAATTCGCAGACATTTTCCCACACTCACATTCCGCCGCTTTCGGCGGCTCAATTCGGTGAACCTTAACGGGCAATAACGAGCAAAAGCCACAGGCCAAACACGCACTTGTATATGGCTATGCACTGCAAGAAAAATATAAGTGCATTTTTTATTTAAAAATTTTTAAAAATAATATTTTTGGTAAATGTGAAGTTAGCTAAGCTTTTTTTGCCCCTCGATAACTTAGTAACCAAGAAATATTCTTTAAAAAATCCTTAATTATGTCAAGTGCATCATTCTTCCTATTCAGTGGCCAATCACACTTTTTTGTTTAATACCCAGCAGACATTTTTAAAAATACATTCAATGAGCAGCGGAATGAAAAAAGACTTTGTCTCGCCCTCACACGCACTCTTCTTGACCCGTGGGACTCGTAAATTGTGCAATTTCTTCATTGTTGCTAATTTATATGACACGCCAGAGTGCCGGCGACCATTAAACAGAGAGGCCAATAGGGTGAGCGAGCGAGACGGAGAGGAGAAGGAGGATCAGCAGGACGACGAGCGCTAATCCAAAGCAAATAATGCGAGCCAAAATTGTTTCATGGCCAAAAGTCAGTCGGAAAAGAGGAGAAACGGAAAAGGGAGAGTACAAGTGAGAGTGGGTGGATACAAAACAAGCAAAAAAAAAAAGAATAGCCAACCAAACAAAAGGAAATAAACCGAAGCACGTAACTTTAGGTTAACCAAATGGAATATGACGGCTCGGGTCGCTCTGACCCACTCAGCCAGCCAGAGGAGAGTGGAGATATGCCCTTATCCCCAGACACACACCCTCGACCTACCATCATCGTATCATCCCCACCATCCCACCCCAGCAACCCCACCGACCCGACTGTTGTGTTAGTTCAAATTACCTGAAAGTCCTTTTGGGCTTTTGACTTGCTACACAGATACACCCAGCTGCATGGAGCGCCGGATAGTAGACCACTGCAATTTGCTGATTTTTGCCAGAACTAGGAATATGAGATTCAAACATACGAAACACATACACGGTCTTAAGTGGAATTAGAGATAGGTGGTGCTAGATTTCGCTTTGTTTGAGGTACATTTAATACTGCACTCTGAATTGTGAATTTAGTTACAGTAACTTAATTGAAAGTTAAGGGAATACTTGGAGTAGAGATAATTATTCATTTTGTACAGTTTTCGAAAATAATTGAAGTGCCTAAATGGATAACTCTAAAATTAGTTAAATATTCAAATATTTTATACAATTTTGAAAAGTCCCTTTAAATATTTGATTTTACTTGTCAATCTTTAAAGATAAAATTATATTATAATGTTATTCATAGAAATATGTCTACATATTGCCTTTACATCATTTCAATGCTTGAATAAGAAACTCTATAATTTGTTAAAATTCAAAAAAAGCTTACCCTAGCTTTAACCTTTAAAAAATATATGAAATTTTTTTAAATTGCCTTTAAGTATTTGATTTTGTGTATCACAAATTAAACCTAAAATCATATTAAAATGTTATTCATAAATAAATAACTTTTTCCATAGCATTTTTTATGCGAAAAGTTTCAAAAGAATTTCGTAACTCCCCTAAGATTTCCAACAGCTCGGGTCTGTCGCTTAACCGCAATTATCCTGACCACTGAAACGCAGCCACGTATGACAAACTAATTACTAAGTAGGAGAAATCTAATAACTTTATGGCATTCGCTGGCTGCTCACTTTTTCCAAGCCAGTTGGTCGGACAATCCGCTTAGGTCCAGTGAAATTTAGTGTGAATTAAGACATTTTTTATGCTGCTTATGTGTCTGATGAGAGGGAGGCTGAAAAAAGTTAAGAAAAGAAATGATGAAACTCATTTGGCCATTACATTCGGTGTGTGTGTGTGCATCTTTCATCCTAATTCCGGACCAACTTTGCATTATATCCAGCCAAGTTTTTGAAACAAAACGATGTGCAAGGAGCCAAGTTTTTTGTTGCCAGCTAGATGGATAGAAGAGATGTGTGTGTAGGGCGAAAAGCTGGCACATTGTATGCGAAATATATTTTGCATGGCGCCCATTTCTGTGCTCAGCTGAAAGTTGAAAGAATATTTAGTGCCTGGCCATAAACTGAACAATTTGCTGTCAAATTATGCCTTTGAAAGGCACAAGTTGCAGGAGGTAGGTACGAAGTGTCGTAAAAAGCGCATGAAACTGTGGCAAACACTTGGGGCAACATCCCCAGAAAGTATGCAACATTTTCGGGCATTTTTATGGCTGACAAAGGAAACAGCTGAGGACGAGGGGGCCAAAGCCAAGGAAGGACAGCCGGAAATGAGACGAAAACTGGACACGATGTTGCCAGCTATTTATTGAACAACAGAGGGACGGGGCAGGGGGCGTGGCAGGGGCAGGAGCAGGAGCACGAGAAGCTGCATCTGCAGAGGAGAGGAGATGCACTAAACATGTGTGAAAAATGCGTTCAAGGCAAAAGCAGCCAGAGAAGCAAGCTTGGCCAGGTATTAGAGTGTGTCCTTCTTCTTTACTCTTTACACTTGAAGAAATTGATGCTTAGATGAATACAAAAAGGAAAGCATGTAAATCATTTATTTAATAAAGTATTTTACAAGAAAGTGGGCTAGATAAATTTTAAAAATATTCATTTTGACATAAGCACGGGTTTTCTTAAAGAAAAAGATTGCGAATTTAAGGTTTAGGGAATAGAGCTTGAAAATATCGATATTATCGAATCAATTTTGTCAAAATATCGAAACAAATCGATATTTTCAAGCTCTAATTGGAAAAGGCGGTGCCACAGAAATCACTAGAATTTGGAAACCTCTTTTAAGTGTCAAGACTTGTGTCTTAGTATATGCATCCATATATTTTAGACTCAAAAAGGACTTCTAAAATTTCTTTGAGTGCACGTCTTCTTTCTGCTGGCTTGTTTTATCGCAACAAGGCGTTTATGTGTGTGTTTGGGGGTATTTCAGTTCTGTTGTGTTTCCTCGAGCTTCGTTCGCCTGGCAAATTGCCATAAAAAAATGTTTTCAAGCGCCACAAAATATGCAACACACTCTCAAGTGCAATGTGCATGTGTGTGTGCCCCATAAACTATGTTAAAATGTTGCGCATTGCATTCTCCTTCCGCGGATGGAACTTTTCGGTTTTGAATTAAACAACGAACGTATTTCACACCTGCCAAGCGGTGGGGAAGCATCATTCGCTCAGGTGATGTGTGAGATGTGAGATGGAAGGCTGCATCAAAAGCTGTTGCCTTGGGGCGAACAAAACGCGTTTATCCATATGAGTGACTGGCAATTGTGAATACGCCTGCCTGCCTGAGTGATAAATAAGCGATAATTTGGCTTTGGGTGAGAGAGATGCGGGCAATGAATTTAAAGTGCCATCACATTCTCAGATAACCAAATTAATTCCAACTCAACTCCATTTTAACCAGAAGAATTCAATTGCCCATTTAATGCTTTAAGCCAACTGTTTAACTCTTCCTGATTTATTTGCCAAACACTCAAATTGCAAGTTTTCAAGTGTCGCGTCTTCAGGCTATTAACTGCCATCCTGCAAATTGAAATCCTTGTTAGCACACACACACATGTCGCATTCACCTAACAACTGCAACTGCTTTTGTGGGGTTTTATTCCCCCGGTTTTGGTTGCCTGCGATGGAATCGAGTGAAGTGAAGTACTATGAAATTGAGGCAAGGCAACCCAGACCCGTTTTTCCCCTCTAGTTTTTCCACTTTTCCAACCAGCACACGCACAACTTTCTCTGATTGTTTAGACTGCCAACGCGTCGCCTCTAACTATGCAACAAATTGTTGATGCAGATGGTAAATGGGGGCAGCAACTCACTCCCACTTTTACTCACTTTTTTGGCACTTGACTTGACAGTTCAGCCCTTTGCCCTGGCCCCTTCCTCACCCTTTTACCTTCTTTAATGCAGCTTTACTTGTGTTTTAGTTTTCCCGAATAGGGGGCGGAAAACCCCAGAGAGTGTTGAGATCAGGCGTTCGGTTGGTTGGGCTGGCAGTTTGTATAGAGAGCAACCGCCAAAACCGAAAGCCGTTAACTCGAAGCGCCTGTGTTGCGTTGGTTTTGACAATGTTTTAAGTGCTTGTGTGGCAGCTTCCCTCGATTTTTGCTTCATTAAATTCCCCTTTTTTCACACAGATTTACCATATTCTATTCTATCTCTTTTCCACCCATTTGAAGCTTCCTCTTCCTTAAGTTTTCCACTTGCTGCGCCACCGCCTCGTCTTTTTTTATTTACGCAAACATAAATTTCCGGCTTGCTACCGGAAAACTTTACACATCATTCATATTCGCCTATTTTTCCGCAATTTCAGCTTTTCAAGGAGTTCGCTTTCTGTTCAATTTTATTTCCGTCATTTTAAACTTTGTTATTTTTTAGGAAGTAGAGAGGCAGATTTTCGTCTAGACGATAGGATAGATAAGCAGTGCAAATACCAAAAAGCTGATTATTAAATGTACACTGGGAAACATATTTTGAAGTGAATATAATGGGTTTCATGAATTTTAAATTAAGAAATTATTCAAAAACAAATTTTGTTCGTTTTTTTTTTTGATCCTAAACAATACATTTTTGAGAAAATGCGAAATTAATAATATTTAATGTTTTACATTTTATTTATAAACCTTTTTCAGTGTATTATTTGATAACCCTTTGCGTACATAAAGTCCTGATTTTCTGTTATCGCTGTTGAGCAGAATTTTCGAACTTTGTGGCTACATAAATCTAAACCTTTCTTTTGTTTCTTCAGTACATGATGTTTACTCTTGTTTCAAATGACCTACAGTGTGGGTGGGCCATTGTTTGTAGAAAATTTAATTAGTGTATAAAAAATAATGGATCTGGATAAGGCGTGTATTGTGTTTTACCTATAAATTCTGATGACTCACTCCATAAATATTCTCATATTCCCTTGAAAGCATGGAATAGATAGAAATTATGGTTCCCCAATGGTTTCACAAGGGAAAAGTAAACATTTTCACTAGCTCGCATTTCTCCATTAGAAGGCCACCACCCCCTGAAGGGCAAATTGATATGCGTACCTCACCACCCCCGAAGAAAAAAAAGGAAAACAAATTTATATTTTCCTTTGGCGCTGCATTATTGGAAAAAGTTTTACCACTCTGCAGAAACTACCCCGAAATATGAAATTTGAAACAAAGAAGCAAAGAGGCGAAGCACCTCAACAAATTTTGATTAATGCATTTCAATAATAACTGTAACATCACCCAGCATCCTCCCCCTTTGCACTTTCATCTCTCATCTCTCGCAGCTGCCAATTCGCAATTTGTTTCGCATTTGCACTTTGATGGTTTTATTTTATGTTGCCAGTTGGGGTGTGGCAATGATGATTTGCAATACGCAACCAAAAGGGGAGAGTGCAATTGCTAAAATTTGTTGCACACTTACTTGCGAGTTCTGGCACAAAAGTTTTTCAATCATGACACAAGATTGAATCAGGCTGATTCTTGGATTCTTCAATTCCGGGAGACTGAAAAGAATGATTACAGAACTCTTTAACGCTTTGCAGCATACTTCCTTTTGATCCTCCATCTCTGCCTTCCATTAATTGTTCCTTTGTTGCCGAAAGTTTTTGGCCTTTCCTTCACTAACAATTACATTCTTTGCCATGCATAAGTTTAAAGTAATTTAACTTCTGACGAGCTTTTCCCTTGCACCGAAACAAGTCGGAAAAAAAATAAGAAAGAACCCAAACTTGGCCCAACTCTTTTCTTTGTTCTTTTCGTTCTTAAGCGTTTTAAAATTGCCGGCAAACTGTAAAAATTTCCAAAGTTCGTTGAAGTGTGAATTGATTTTTCAGGAAATAGTTTTTGGACAAAAAGTGGAAAATATGATATTAATAAAATGAACTTTTTCCGATTAAAAAAAAGATGAATGTTTTAAAAAGTAGTAGAAAAATCAGTAACAATTTATGAAACTCTTTGGGCAACCCTTTTCACTTCGAGCTAAAACAAATTGTTTTATACACTCTTTTGGACTACTTGGCGAGCTTTTAAGAGCGAAACTTATCATCGCTTCCCATTGAAACCCCATTAGCTATTGTAGAAATTCGCTGAAAACACACAGAATTCCCATGGGCGGCAGCTGAAGTTGAAGTTGGTAAAACATCAGAGCCAAAAGCCCACTCAGACTAAAGTGCCGAGTGGGGGAGTCGAGTGGATACCTCAGATCCGAACATGCGTTATGCCATATAAATAGGGGGACCTATGACCTGCATTGACACGTGCTGGCAAGTCAGCCAACAACCCACTCCTCCGCACAGTGTATTTATGATTATTGTTATTGTGCCGGCATATGTATGTACGAATGCAATATAAATTCGCCACCCCGAATCCCTGCCACGCACCTTCCCCCTTATTTTGCCCACCTGATGTTGTTTTTCCTGCTGTCGAAGTCAATTTGTGTCACGGCCCCATCGAAGGCGGCTACGGAAATAGTTTAAGTCGTGGGTGGGCAAAAGCCAAGGAAAAGTTGGAAAACAGTAGAAAAAATGCGCTTTAATATGATTTTCACTAAAAATGAAATATTTTAAATATTTTAGTTTTAACATAGATATTTTTTGGAACAATTTTCCATTGGCTTACATTTATTTTTACAAATCCGCAATTAAATGATGTTTAAATCTAATTATGATTTTATAAAAACACTTATAATATTCCCCTTTAAAAATATAAATAAACAATAAATAAGTTTCGAATAGACCTGGCATGTTAGGAACTCTTCTCTCAGTGAAAGGGGCAGCGGGAAGTTCACTTCGAGTTATACAAGAATTAAAACCGGAATGCATTTTGAGTTCATCAGAGCTTTCATAACTCTGAACGAGGTTCAAGGAATTTCAATAGCAGTCGACAGAGATACCGCTTTTCTTGTGGAAATTATTTGGTAAATTTCTCTACTGGCACTCGAGTTATTTATTCCTGACTTTGGCTGTTTTTTGCACACTATCTCTCATTTTTTTTCTTTTGACCTGGCATTTCTGACTTCAAGGTGCAATAATAGCTCACATCTGCTCTGATTCCTCCTGAGACTACATGTGTGTGAGCATTGCTCGAATATTTTCCCCATATTGCATAGCTTCGTTTTTGTGGAGCCGCTTGGGGTATAGATTGCATTCCTTTTGAGCGCCTTTAATGAGAGCAAACTGCAGGGGAAAGCGATGCGAAACCAATTACCATCCAACGAATCCAAGACAAAAACCCCGACGAGAAGGGGCTAAACCTAATTTCAATCAATTTGGCCTAACAAGCGACAGATTGCCAACCTAACGAATCAATTTGATTTCCCAAAGAGACAAAAGAACTCGATGACGAACGACGAACGGAACGGCAAACGGCAACAAATTTCGCATTTCATTACAAAACTAAAAGGCAGTGCCGGAAAGATGCGGGCAGGGCACCAAAGGGTTAAGGGTAGGAGGAGCAGCTAAATCGATTTCGGCTAAAGTTCGGGGATTGCAGATCTGAAAATCGGCGGGGGAACCAAAGCAGCAGCAGCAGTGCCAAGTGGCATCATTACTCAAGCAAATGGGACCATCATCAGTCGATGGCCGGCGAAGTTTGAGTCAGCCAGACAACAAGTGCAATCAATTTTCGACAAAGGGCAATGCAATGCAATGCAACTACATCCATTTCCAGTCACATTTCCCTTGTATTTTCCCCCGAACCCACCCATCAACCCTTAATCCATTCGCTCATCTGCATACAACTGCCTCGTGCCGCAAATGCTGATGCCGGCACTTGAAATGCAAAAATATTTGGGAATTCCTCGATTGCATTTGGAGCGCACAGTGCCTTGTTCCATTCGAACAACAGAAGCTGGAGCAGCAGATATCTTGAATGGAGCTGTGAATGCAATCCGAGTGCGGCTAATGAGCCTCTGCTGAGTCTCAAAAATGAACCTCTTCAACTGGGGTGTACATAATACTCTATCGGAGCATCTCTGGGCCTTTGTTCATTATCCGTTGCAGGTGCTGCATTTCCGGCCTGTGGTTTTCGGTTCGAACAATTTGATGATTGCATTGTCTTCGTTTTTGGGTTAAAGATCAGCCAACTGAAAAAAGAAGCACTTTAAGAGGATACTAAATATGTGCAAACGATAGGAAGTCATTGAAGATCTTAATAAAGAAATTAACTGATTTTTATAAATGTAATATTTTGTTTTGTTATTTTTCATTAAAGAGGTATTAATGTTAAAATATATTTTTTTAGTTTTTAAAACGCATTCTTAAAGCAAAGATTTTCTCCCAGTATTTATAAACTTTGGCTTTAAAAATAGATTATTTTTTCAGAATATTTATATTATAATTTACATATTTATATCGTATTATTTTATATTTTTACAATGCTGATCAACTATTCCTCTACCAAGAACAATCTGTCAATTCCCTTCCCATATTAAATTCTCCACTTTAGTTAATCCTCTTTTGTGGCCCAATTAAAAAAAAGAAAAAAACACATTGCAATTATTACTCTTTTTTGGGCCATTTTCGGTCAGATATGCGACCGAAAAAAGGGCGAAAGACCTCGGTTCCTCTTTGCTCTCCCTCGAAAGCCAATAAATTTCATTTGCTGTGTCCCGGCTGTTTGCCAAAGGACATGCAGGTTTACCCAAGACGGGAAAATGACCAAGGCGACCCTGCCTGCTTTTTTTTTTTTATTAAACAGCCAGCTCACGTCGCTCTTATTTCCACCAACTGGCCCCGAAATGCAAATGGAGGCCTTTTATTGGGCCTTGCTTTCTCGCCAAATAAGGAATCCGCTTTAAAAATGAAACTCTTTTTCGGAATCACTGCTCCTCTTCTGCCCACTGAAAGTGATTCGTCAAATTCCGCACTGCCATATATTACAGGCGAATATTTTTCTTAAAAAAAAATGGAGAGAACAGGGATTCGAATGTCGTTTGTTTACTCGACTGCCAGCTGAGCCGGCTCTTGTGTTTTGTTCAACAACTTTTTGAGAGAAGTGGCCACTCGGCGGCCATTCATTCATCTAGAGCGAAGCTGATGCGTCTTTCCATCGGGTTTCCATCAGTTTGGAAATCTGATTTAAGGACATTGACGAGGGATTAAATGCGCCTTTTGACCACTTAACAGCTGCCATGAATAGTAATGTCTGTTATTGTCAATTCATTTCGAAATTCGAATATTAATTTTCACCCTGACAACCACCGGTAAGTAGTAAAATGATTCGATCGGATTGGAGACAACTGAATGGCATCAATTAAAATAAAACACATTTGTTGCCACTGGGTGGGTGGGGCTGCTGCTACCGTTTCAGTGTCATTAATATTCCACAGCCACGCTTTGCCGCATAATTTAATGCCAAAAACGATATTTATATTTTCAATTATTTTCGAACAATAAATTGAGGTAAGCGGGGGGTCGGACCAAACGATTTTCCTAGGAAAATGCATACAATTAAATTTTCGCATTCATTTAAGAAAGGTTTCGCGTGCAACTGAAACGTTAATCACGAGAGTGGTTAATCGATAATCAATCGAGTGCAGTTGAATTACATTTATGCATTGAATGGCAGAGTTTTAACTGCAACAGGGAAAATAAATAATTTAGTTGGGATAACAAATCTCACTTTCTTGAAGAACTGGAAAAAATATTTATAGCTTACTATTTCTCGATATTTAATATGTGTTTTCCCTTAAAAACATCGATATTGTAAAATGATCGAAAATATCGATTATTTTCCAGCTCTACTTTCTTCATTCCAATAAAATGATTTAATCAAATAAATTCTTGTTGACAACTTTGGGTAAATTTTTCCTCTGTGCTTTTTGAAACTCAAAACCCATCATTTGCAATCAAATAGCCTGCCATCTCCATTAAGAAATTTGTAGTTTGAGGCATAGGTCGAATCGAAGGCTCTACAAAGGGTAAGTGTCTTGGCAATCTCATGTTTTATCAACCCCCGTAAGATACAGATTTGCGAAAAGATATGTATTGCTCCCCCAATTGCTATAAATGCCGCAAAAATCGTAAGGGCAAAAGCGCCAGGGAGAAAGTTACAACAGCTGATCTCCGGCTTTATTACATTTTTCCTATGTACGCTACCCTCCAGTTTTGTATCTTACATTTAGCTACCCACAGGGGACAGTTTCGGCTATCCAAGGGTTGGCAAGAAAAGCGCCCACCTGATTGAAAGTGCAAAAATAAGAGAAAAATGCCAGGGGAAATCGTGCTATAGTTACAATCTCTCCCATGGAAACAATTATGTATTTTCGGACTCCAAGCGTTTTCGCCTTGCGAACGAGGGTAGATTTTCCTTGGACAGACCTCCGGGTATCCTGTATCACCTTGTAGAAAGCTGGCATATGCAGGACGTGGGAGTGCTTTCGACTTTTTGTTTATCCACCCATAAGTGTATCCCCGAGCTACTACCCATTTCAGACTTAATGCAAGGAGGGATCATAATGAGGTTTGACCCATACATACTATGATTTTTCCAGAGAGAAAAGAAAATACACCGAAAGGCAAATAAAAACCATAAATATGCAATGTAAAGTGCGTGGAGCAAAGTGAGCACAACTTTGGTGGTCTGACCCGCAATTGTTTGTCGCAAATTGTCGCCATTTTCTATAAATATTTTAACAAAAGGCAAAAGCAAGGCGAGGAAAACCTACAGCGAGCACCCGGAAAAACATGTTCGCTTTTTATGGCATCGTTGTGCTGATGAGGGAAACAAAAGCCAGGTATCCAATATACATATGCAAATGGCAACGTTGGGAGCCAAATGATTGGACAAACAGCTCGGCATGGTTGGGGGATTTCCATATGAGATGGTAGACGACGAGAGTGCTTTTGGAAACTGAACATAAAAGATTTGTAAACCAATTACAATTGCTGGCTAAAAAGTTATTATTTTCAATGTCGTATAACCATTTCTAAATGAAAAAAAAGTATGCTCATTTTATTCATTTTACAATTGTTCTTTATTTTATAAAATCAATTTTTGATTTTATCTTTCGATAGCCCGATTCTTATGTGATTATCTGATATTAAACAAGGTAAAAGCTGTTTTCCCCAACAGTACAGTAAAGTTTATTTGTGACTGACCTTTGTTATTTTAATTTCAGCCTTTTTCATTTAATTATTTAAAAAAGTGTCGAAGGCATAAAAGAAGGATCAGGTAACAAACAATGAAGGTATTTATATTGCGATGGGAAAAGCCTACAACAAAATTGGTAAATCCATATATTTTTTCTCGGAATGATGCTTTAACTTTTTCGGATGGGAGATCCCCCGTAGACTTTTGCCTCATTCCTGACCCCCCGCTTGAACGCCTCCTCCTTTTTTGCTGCTTCTGACATCTTTCACAGCTCCTGTGTGACAGTTTACAGCTCGCGTAGTTTCAACCTTAACCCATGAGCTTCGGGGCGCCGCTGGTCCCTGCACCTGTCATCACTTTTAACACTGTGTAATATTTTCCACCATACACAACCGGGGAAATCTCAAACAACCCCAAGCATCCGACTTTCTTCGCCCGCCCACTTAATTGAAAATCCAAACTGCATTTCCTTCTTTTCGCGGTGGTGTTGGTGGTGGGTGGTGGGGTGTGAGTGCTGGTGTGTGTGCTAAATTAATTAGCAGCTAATGAAAAGGGGTACATATTTATACAGGGCTGTTTCTGCTTCCTGTCTGGCTGTCACCAGGTGCTCTGGTCCTCTGGTTCTCCTCTTCCTGATCGCGTTTGTGGCATTCCATCGCTGCTGCTAGCCCCAGGCCTCCATTGGCACCGGTGAAAAATTAACCATTTTCATTGGCAATTGAGCACATTGAGCGTTTTTCTACACAGAAAAAATCTCGTGGCTTTCAAATCGATATTCGCATGGTAAATTTCTAGTATTGCAAAAGAGAGGAAGAAGCAATGTGACAACTTACGTGAGTGGGAGCGAGAAGTAGAAGCTCTCTCAATTCGAAATAGAGCGATACTGCGTTTAAAGATACATGAGTGGGAGGGAGAAAGACATATTCGAAATTCGAACTGGCCTGTTGCTTACATTTCGAGCATATCAAGTCAAAATGGATACTACATAACGTAAAATTGATCATAGTTTCATATCAAGTTTTTTTTGGGTGTATAAACAAAGAGGAAAATCATAATGAAAATTTTAAAACCAGGATACAATATTTATTCGCATTTTAAAACCGAGTTCAAATATTTTCAATATTTTATTCTACCCACATTTAAAGAAAAAATTAAAGCATACTTGAATATAATTTAATTTCCTATTTTTATGGTACTTTTCCTTCGTGTATGTATTAATTTACAACCGCATACAACTCACATAGCTGCCAATGGCGAAGCCAATGTCCCTGTTTTCTATTACGCTCGTTTTTTTCCTAGCTCGAAACAGCCATTTATCAGGGGGCCCCCGAGGTGGCTGCACCCCGAGTTGATTAATTAAATTGTTGACAATTTTAAAAGCTGCCATGGAGAGGGCATTATTCACAGCTTAACATATCCTTCTTTGCCTCTAACCAGCTTTCGCAGTGCCGTTGCCTCCTCTCGCCCTCAATTTGTTAGCTGGAAACGTTTGCCAAGGTTTTTATTGCTTTTTTGTGTCAACGTCTGCTGTTTGTTGTCGATAAATGCACTAGAAAATTAGCTGCCTGCGGTTAAGATCGCTCAGCTTGGCTGTAATAAACATATGGAATTTAATTTGTTCATAAAACCAAATTGAAATATTTCGAAAATTTGTTTGATGTTATGGTATAAAAAGCTCCAAACCTTAAGTAATTAATTTTTAATTTAAAATAAAAGTAAATATTCCTAAAAAATTGCTACTTAAATGTATTATCCTGACCAGGACTCTCCTTCAGCACTTAAGCTTGATTGAATCGGGGACCTTTGTGTTTCATAAGTCAATTTTAATTGAAACCACAACAAAACAATTAAAACTAAGCCAATAGCCAGTCCAGCCCTCGCTGCTCTGAAATAGATATTTTTTATATTTTTTGTTGTTTTTTTTTACAAAAATATTCACATATACCCAGGTGACTGCGTGTTTGTGTGCGTGGGCGAGGTATTAACTTAACTTTTCCACCCAACTCAATTAAAATGTTAGACAAAATTGCATATGCACAAGAGCAGGCAGCAAGTAAACAAATCTAAGTGTACATGTGTGTGTGTGCTGCATAAATTAATAAACTTGATAGTGGAGGAGCAGGGGGGATGGGGAGTTGAAGGGGGCGTGGCACCACTCGTCGGGCATAAAAACTAAACGAGCTTTGAGCGCTGGGCGACACGTACGCAGAGAGTAGCAGCAATTAAAATTTTACTAGTTGCCCAGCCGTGCCAAGGGGGGTTAAGGGTTGCGGCTGGGGACGAGGGTTAAGGGTAGGGGGTCTGTCGACACATATGCCTCTCCTATCATCCTGTGCCATTCAACTGCTCGAATTTTACGACAAACACTGGCAAACATACTGGGCGAAGGACCAACTGTCGTGCTCCCATTATCACTTCATTTGGAGTTTGGAGATTTGAAATAACAAAGTAGAAAAATGCTAGATACTTTAAAATTCGAGATTTCAAGTAAAACATTAAAAAATCATATTTGTGTTAATTTAAATATTTAATTTTCTAAATTATCGCCATAAATTATTTCTAAGTTATTGTATTTTCATAAAATAAATGAAATAAATACCTAAATAAATTTAATTTTTTATTAATATATAATTGTTTAAATATTTACTATGTCTAAAAAACATAATTTCGAACACGATTATAAGTATAAGTAGGGAAATAAAATACACCTATAAGAATAAAAAGTAGAACACGTTCAAAAGGAAAGGCGGGTGTGAGAAAGAGGGAACCGGAAGGAGAAAGCCGCTTCCGCTGTTGCCAAATCGACAGCGACATCCTGCTGTGGGCATAAATAAATTGTGTTGCATACTTGTATGCGTTTACCTGAGGTTCGGTTCAGTTCCAAACTTTGCGATGGTGTTGGCACAGCCCTTAATGATGCATGTTTGTGTAGGATGGGGTTTTTAGGTACGGTTAAAAGGTCCACAGAAACTCGCTTACAATTAAGGACCAGTCATGTGCAAGTTTTTGGCCACACAAGACTATTCTCGACCGTAGTTGAGCCAAGAGAATTGCATAGGAATGCATCATATTCACTTCTCAAAATTGGTTGAATTTCTGCGGCAAGCCAGAACAATGTCACCCAACTTTATGGCCCAGTAGTTGCCATAAGTAATTCTATCAACGCTTCCGCACAACTAATTGTATTTGTAATTGCAAAATAGTTAGACTCACACACAGTCAGTCGGCTTTTGTGCAGCCCTTAAATTGTAATTTGCCAAAGAATTTAGCACAATGAAATTCAATTAACAACAAAGTACAAAGACACACACACACACAGTTACCAAAACTGCGGCAAAATTCCTGCTACTATTTTATCTCGCCTGCACATAGACGGTGAAGTGAGGAAGTGAGGGAGCAGATGGCGGGGGAAAGAGACAGGGACAGCAGCAGCTTATGCCATGCGTCACTAAATCAGAACAATTTTGCACAAATTTCAAAAATAATAAATGCCCATTTTAATTACACTCACGCTCCCTTTTAAGGACAATGTGCACTGTGTGTGACTGGATTTCTACACTTGAAATTTAGGAAATACTTTAAATGTTTAATGAAAAAAAATAATTTAAAAATTGATTGAAAACTAAATAATGATTTTTAAAAAGATTATTTAAGGTTATTTAAGGTTTTAAATAAATAAAATATAAATTATATTTTGGTCACCTCTTGGTTGTTTAATGTTCATACACGTAATCGCCTCTACAATAAAAATAATATTAATGTAAATAGTATTAATGTAAGCCCGTCTAACGATCGATTTCGCCAAAGACTATATCCAGCGATCCGATAATGGCCACAATATCGGCCAGCATGTGGGCGGGTGCCAACTTGGCCATGAGGGCTAGGTGGGCATAGGATGCCGGACGAATCTTGCAGCGATAGGGACGCGTAGAGCCATCGGAGATGAGATATACACCAAACTCGCCCTTGGGCGACTCCACGGCAGTGTACGTCTCACCGGGTGGCACATAGAAGCCCTGCGAGAAGTGCTTGAAGTGGTGGATCAGATCCTCCATGCCCTCCTTCATCTTGCGCCGTTGCGGCGGACAGATCTTGAGATCATCCACCTTGATCTCACCCGGTGGCATGCAATCGATGCACTGTTTGATGATACCCACCGATTCGCGCATCTCACGCATGCGCACCAGATAGCGATCGTAGCAATCGCCATTCGAACCCACAACCACATCGAACTCCATCTCATCGTAGGCATCGTAGGGCTGTTGCTTTCGCAGATCCCACTTGACGCCAGTCGCCCGCAGAACGGGTCCAGTGCATCCGCAATTCAAGGCATCGTGCGCTGAAATGGCGCCAATACCAATATTACGCATACGCCAGATGCGATTATCGGTGACCACGTCCTCCACCTCATCGAGACGATCGCTAAACTGATTGATAAACTGATAGAGATCGTGGAGGAAACCGAGTGGTATATCCGAGGCCACGCCCCCCGGACGAATGTAGGCGGCATGCAGACGAGCTCCCGATGCGCGTTCCGAAAATTCATAGAGCTTCTCACGCTCCTCGAATAGCCAAAATAATGGTGTTATAGCACCGCAATCGAGAACCGACGAAGCTATAGCCATGGTGTGATTCGTAAGCCTCATAATCTCCGAGAACATGGTCCTTATATACTTGGCCCTGCGGGGAACCTCCACATTCAGCAACTTCTCCACGGCCAAGGCGTAGGCCAACTCATTGGCCATGCAGGAAACATAATCCAAACGATCGAAGTAGGGCAAAGCCTGCATGTAGGTCTTGTACTCAATGAGTTTCTCGGTGCCGCGGTGTAATAACCCTATATGTGGATCGGCTCTGAGTACCGTTTCATTATCAAGCTCCAAGATCATGCGCAATACTCCATGGGCCGCCGGATGGGCGGGTCCAAAGTTAATGAGCTTGGTGCGAAAAGTGCGATCGACGGGTGGCTTCTGCTTGCCGGTCATATTGGGTCGACGTTTCCACTCATCACCTTCGGGGAACCTGACCACATATTGCGATTGGCTGTAAAACTCGGGATCTGGATACCAGAAATGTGAGTCATATGTCTCGTAGGGCGGCCCAGGCGGATAGAGTTCATCCCAACTGGGATCGCATTTCGGCTTGGCTTTGGGCTCCTCATAGCACGCTTTAGAATATGATCTTTAAAAACAAAATCTTACTGGTATTGGATTACCTTCACTACTTACCTTCTTTGTTCGATGAGAACATGCGACGATTGAAGAGTTTACCCAAATTCGGTGCCTTGAAACTGGACTTTAGGCCATCCACGCTGAGATACTTCTCACTAAAGCGGTTTTTGTACGCCTGAAAACGACGAATTTCGTTGGGTGTGAAAAGCTTGTCCGCCAGCTTACGAATTCCTTGCATTCCGCCAGACATCATAGCACTTGTCGGAGGTATAAAGAAATATTTGGTTTTTATATAACTTGTTGGAAAAATTAAAAATCGAATCTAAAGTAGAATTCTCGATTCGAATGAGATGCTAGGTTCAGGGACTACTGCCTAAATACTTAAGTAACCCATATGTATTTCCTTCTTTCCTTGCAGATCTTCGATGATCACTACCACTTCGCACATCACAAGGTCTCGAAGCGGTCGCTCTCACCCGCCACGCATCACCAGACCCGCTTGGATGACGACGATCGCGTCCACTGGGCGAAGCAGCAGCGGGCCAAGTCGCGATCCAAGCGGGACTTTATCCGGATGCGACCATCGAGGACCTCCTCGCGGGCCATGTCGATGGTGGACGCCATGTCCTTTGACGACTCCAAGTGGCCGCAGATGTGGTATCTGGTAAGTAATACAAAAAAACCTTTAAAAGTAAAATGTTAGACTTGATAGATCTAGTTTAAAAACTAAAGATCCTAAAGTTATTTTTATATTTAAAAAAAAGGTATTTAAAACTCAGTTTTTTCCGAGGTTATATAAAATGGGGATTCTTTGTCCAAAATTCCATTATGTAAATTATTTCATAATATAATATTTCTCTTAGAACCGCGGTGGTGGCCTGGACATGAATGTAATACCCGCGTGGAAGCAGGGCATTACCGGCAAGGGTGTGGTGGTAACAATTCTGGACGATGGCCTGGAATCAGATCACCCGGACATACAGGATAACTACGTAAGTCAAATAGAGACGTTGTCCCTTAAAATCTTGAATTCATACTAATCCCTTTTTCCATTTCTCAACCATCAACAGGACCCCAAGGCCTCGTACGATGTGAACAGCCACGATGACGATCCGATGCCGCATTACGACATGACGGACTCGAATCGCCATGGAACCCGCTGTGCCGGCGAGGTGGCAGCCACCGCGAACAATACCTTCTGTGCCGTGGGCATTGCCTACGGAGCCAGCGTGGGCGGAGTGAGGATGCTGGACGGCGATGTGACGGATGCAGTGGAGGCGAGATCGCTGTCGCTAAATCCGCAGCACATCGATATATACAGCGCGTCGTGGGGACCCGATGACGATGGCAAGACTGTGGATGGACCCGGGGAGCTGGCCTCACGCGCCTTCATCGAGGGCACCACCAAGGGCCGCGGCGGCAAGGGCAGCATCTTCATCTGGGCCTCCGGCAATGGAGGACGGGAGCAGGACAACTGCAACTGCGACGGCTACACGAACTCCATCTGGACGCTGTCCATCTCCAGTGCCACGGAGGAGGGCCATGTGCCCTGGTACTCGGAGAAGTGCAGCTCCACGCTGGCCACCACCTACAGCAGCGGCGGGCAGGGCGAGAAGCAGGTGGTCACCACGGACCTGCACCATTCGTGCACTGTCTCCCACACGGGCACCTCGGCGTCCGCACCGCTCGCCGCTGGCATTGCCGCCCTTGTGCTGCAGTCCAACCAGAATCTCACCTGGCGCGATCTGCAGCACATTGTGGTGCGCACCGCGAAGCCGGCTAACCTCAAGGATCCCAGTTGGTCGCGCAACGGGGTGGGGCGGCGGGTGAGCCACTCCTTTGGCTACGGATTGATGGACGCCGCCGAGATGGTGCGTGTGGCCCGCACCTGGAAGTCGGTGCCGGAGCAGCAGCGTTGCGAGATCAACGCTCCCCATGTCGACAAGTAGGAGGAGAATCTTTGTTAGGCCCGAAAGTTCCCTGAACTTAACTCAATCTTCTCTACTTTACAGGGTCATTCCACCTCGCACTCACATCACCCTGCAGCTGACCGTGAACCACTGCCGTTCGGTCAATTATCTGGAGCACGTCCAGGCCAAGATCACGCTCACCTCGCAGAGACGCGGAGACATCCAGCTGTTCTTGAGGTCACCCGCCAACACCAGTGTCACGCTCTTAACGCCTAGGTAAGATACCAGCTCCTGGAAATCCCTAAAAAAGCCCAATAAATCTCTAGGATGCGTAAAAATCTAAAAATATAAATAGAAAAAATCGTATGACGTTACGCATCTTTATATTCTTATGTCTTCGTCCCTACCTTCACTAATCCCCTTGTTTCACCCCAGGATACATGACAATTCCCGCTCCGGTTTCAACCAGTGGCCCTTCATGTCGGTGCACACCTGGGGAGAGTCGCCACAGGGCAACTGGCAGTTGGAGATTCACAACGAGGGTCGCTATATGGGTAAGTTTGAAGAAAATTCATATCGAAAAAAACAAACATTGTGCCGTCAAATCGATGCTTTCAACCTGTACCGTTTTACATGCTGCGCTTTTGTGGATAACTCACCCACCAACACCCCATCCAAACAAAAAACACCCATTAACCTACCGTTAACCCACCGTTAACCCACCGTTATCCCACCGACCACTAGGCCATGCTCTGCTCAGGGAATGGTCGCTGATCTTTTACGGCACCACTCAGAGCATCGATCCCAACGATCCGATCTCGGTGCCCAGGCCTAGTGGTTCGGAGGCAACCACACCGAATAGCAGCAGCACCACCAGTAATCTGCATCAGGCCTACTCGCCCCAGTATCCCCGCATTCCGCCCAATAACTTTGGTAGCTCACCCTCGGGTGGGTCCAAGTTGCCATTGGGCAAAGTGCCTCCTGTGCCGCCCAATAAATCCAGTTTCGTGACCAACAATCCGCTGCTGAATCCTCCATCGCCGAAACAGGGTTACCAACAGATTTCGGCCACCTACGGAGTGATATTGGGAAAGGCCAGTGGAAAGACTAACAACAATAACAGTAAGGAGAAGACCAACAACAAGGCGAATAATAAGGGTAATGGTAACAAGGGAAAGTCGGGTGGTGCCAATCGCAAGGAGCCAACCACCCAGAGCACAATCATTCAGACCACCACCAGTAAAAATAAGTACTACCGCATTTCCCAGCAACAGCAGCAGCAAAAGAACAATAAGCAGGACAGGAATGGAGTGCAGACACAGAGGCCTAAAGCCAATTCCGGCGAGAAATCCTATGATGAGAAGACCCGCAAAGTGGTGGGTGAGATCACAACGGGAACGAGTGGATCCAATGGATCAATAAAGGCAGCCAAGCAGGTGAAGGAGAGTAGTAGTGTCACCTCCTCCTCTTCGAACTCCCGTATACCCAAGCTCTTCGAGCGCTACGAAAAGATACAGGCCATTTTCCCGGAACTAGAACCCTATGAGAATAGTTCACCCAAGGGCGGCAACAAGGCCAAACAGGCCAAGCAGGGAAAGCAATTCGAGGTGGAGCTATTCAGACCCACCACGGGCGGAAATAGTCGTCAGGGAAATACGAAGAAATCACCATCGGTGCCGCCGCCATCGCAAACGATGGCAACCCTGTCCATTTTGCCCATCCTGCCCGCCGGCGGAAGTAGCTTCCTGCCCGATCAGAAAATCCTGAAGAAGCAGCAACTGCTGATGGCCGCCGCCGGAGTGATGGCTCCTGCAGAGGTGGAGCTGGAAATGGAGGAGGTTCAGGCAACGCCTGACTACGAGGAACCAAGGGACCAGCGAAAGGAGGTCAACGGACCAAATGGTAGCCAATCAGTTTTCGGATCTCTAGCTTTTCATTTTCATATTTCTCTAAAAGCACAATTTTAGAATTTTCATCCATTAGACTTTATTCCGAAATTACTATTATAAATATTTATATGTTCTTTTTACATGCATTCCCTTAACTTTTGTTTTGTTACTTCATATTTTAATGAAAGTTGAGATGATTTTTGTTGGTAAAACATTAGATTTTGTAAATATTGCACATAAATTGAGCTGCAGGAAACAATTTTAAAATCACACTTCTCATTTAACATTTAAATAACTTTTTATTTATCCATACATATGAGTAGAGTTTATAGCAAGTGTCATAGTGATGATATTCCCGTCAAAATACTCTTCATTTCAGAAACCTTTTTCGCTTTTTATTTTATGATTTTTCGCCTCGTAGCCATCAATAAAAGTTTGACAACCACTGAGTTGCACTTTCTTGCTGCTTTCATCAATCAAAGTGCAACTCTAAAATGCTTTTTCGGTTTGTTGGCTGTTGCGCTGCCGTTGCTCCGGTTGTCAGCAGAACAATTTTTCATTTTTATCCATTTTTCCTAATGTTGATGAAAGTTGCGATTAGCTTTCGGCACTTGATCTGCCCCATATATATGTGTATAGTATACGAATAACGCTCATATGGCAGATTTATTGGCCCTTCACTTGACTTGTTTGCCCGCCGCCGCTTGCAATCTGCAATATATCATACATTTTATAACATTTTGCGTTTGTCGTTTGTTGTTGATTTTGTATAGACGTTTCGATTTGATTTGGATTATTTTTGAGCCCTTGGCCAGTCAGCAATAACTAAATGCATTTGAATTCTCAACTCTGCGTTGCAGCACAAATCACACAATGGGACATGATATTCTACGGCACCGAAACACCCGCCCAACCCGAGGATGTGGCCAATCCCAGCCAGTCGAACCAGTTCAATCTGTACGGAAACGATATGGCCCACAACGACATCGAGTACGATTCCACCGGCCAGTGGAGGAATATGCAGCAGGTGAGTCCCGTGAGTCCATTGTCCACCTGTGAATTGAGGTGTGGAAACCTCTTGCCTGCATGAATAGCCATTCGTCACTCAGCTTGGAAGACTCAATTCATGTCTAGGTTAGGAATACAGTGAAAGCTCGCAAATAGTAACAGAAATAAAAATGGCAATTCCATTCCTGTAGGCATGGGGCACAATAAGTAAATAAATAACGAGAAATATATTTAATTTTCTTTCATTTGTGATATGTATAGAAAATTGTATTATTAACATTAATTTCAGAATAACTTTAGGAAATCTAAAACAAATATAATTGAATGAATACAAATTAAAATGATTTTGTGAATAATAATTTAATTACATTATATTTTTAAAGAATGTAATATATAAATATTTTTTATATATATTTATACAGAAATGAATACATATTAAAATATTGTTTTGAATAATAATTTAATTACAATGTTTTAAAAAGAGTGTTTAAGAAACATGCCTTTTTTAAGTGTTAACTTATTAAATAAATCCTCCAAATGGACTTTTTTTTGCCATATAAGAATTTAAAATCAGCTTTTCCGAGCCTTCACTGTACTCATCCGCCCCGTTGTCCTTCGTGTTCTGTTTATTTCTTGGTCTTCCAGTGCCTTGTAGATGCTTTGTCGGGCAGCGAGGAGATAAGTAGTGATCAGAACCCAACGCTGCGTGCTTGCATGTGGCTAGCTTGATTAAACCGTCAGTCAGTCCAGGCATCGGACAGTCGCAGTGGCTCTCAAACTGTGCTGCCCGGCAAGACTGCGTAGTCCTTTGGCAGGTAGCTGTAGCTCGTTCCAGTTTGTTTTTCTTTTCCCTCTGCCAGCAGCATGCCTTTTTGTGTTGTTAATGTACGAATTTCCCCCGCACGCGCCAATGCACAGGCCCCGAAAGTATGCAAAGCACTCGCCCAATAGCGCTCATAAATTTGCAAATACTTAGGCATACACTGTCAGCAGTTATCTTTGGAACCCTCTGTTGCCATCCGGCCAGCATCTTAATTCCACTTTTGGCAGACGTTTTTGAGCCCTGTTTTTGGCAGTGGGCCAAGTATGAGGCCGTCAGGGGCAGCAGGACATTGGGGGGCACAGAGAAAAACTACTATCACCAGCATTAATTAGTAAACATTTTTTTGTGAAACCCTTTCAGGGAAAAAGTAATCATAGGGTTCAGTTGTTTAAACCACTGAAAGGTATAAAGAACATATGATCCCATTTTTGTAGATAGTTGTATATTTAAAAAAAAAACTTTAAAATACTTTTTCCCTTCCCTCATTTTTCTCCGTGCTCAGAATCAGCATTTTTCTAAACTTTGCCTACGTTCTGCGAGCCCCATGAAAGCCCGGGCCTTATTCAAGTGCACTCTTGCCCCGGGCAGGCAGCAATTTTTAACCTTTTGGCACCTATTGTGCTTTAAAAGCGTTGCTTTTTTCCGCCGCTGGCACGGCAAAAAGGGATGTGCGGTAATAAAGGCGAGTGCAGTGACCTTAGTTTTTTGCGTCTCACCGCTTGGGCTGGCTGCAAAAAAAACTTTTTGCATAACAAACACTTTTCCAAGCCCCCGTCCCTCCTGCCATCCATTTGCCTTCGTTACTAACACGCGACGTCATTGCATGTGAACTTAGATAGACTTGGACAGACTTTTTTGGAAGGGGCAGCTATAAATAAGGACAGACAGAGCCACATACATAAGTGCTTAAAATGCCAGACAGAGCGGCAACATGCAATGAACAACTACAACTACTGGAATCAGAATCAGACGAGGCAAAAGTTTTCAGCCACTCCTGACTAGCCGAAAAAAAAAATGGAAAAGGATTGCCTTGGAACCTTAAACATAAGTGAAGGCTTTAAAACTTGGGCTTTAAAGTGTTTATCGTATTTCTATTTCCCAAAAATGAATAATTTCTTAGCCGGATGTTGGCTATGCCGGATATTCTGAAGTTTCAGATTATGAATCTGGTTTGAATCATTTTTGGAGAAATTCTTAAATCTCAAAAGAATCGGTTGAATCATTCTTGGGAAAAGGTTCATTTGTTTTTGATAGCTTATTTTTCTTATCAGTAATCCATGATACGCATATAAATTTGCATCTCGCTAGCTATACTTGGTCAGTTTTATATAGTCGCCTGATCATGCAAGTTGCAATTAGTTTTCTGTTGATTCTTGGCGCGTTCTGCATTTTCCTCATCAAGGATGCTGCCTCTGAATGCTGCAATATGCATTCCCAGCTAATCTATAGAATTCAGGAGGAATCCTGTGAAGCAGTAGGTGGCCGAATGGACGACCAAAACTCTGATTTATGCTCCATCTGTATTTGTGGCGATGGGAAGAAGGCCGACGGCATCTATTGCGGCAAGGGAGATTGCGACGAATTCGGCTGCAATTGCCGTGGAGGTTGCCGCAGTGGCAACTGGACCTATGCATTCTTGGAGCAGAATCAGCAGTACAACATTAGTGTGGCCGATGTAGTCAGCTATCTTTACTAAGGGAATTCTATGTATTAATGAACGTAAATTATTCATTTAATTTAATTTATTAGTAAATAAATAAATTGTGTTACTTGTCTTGGGCAATTTAAATAAAAAATACCCAAATAATCATAATATAGTTATTAAAAATGTTTTTCGAAATATCGAAAATCGTAGTTTTAACACATTAATTAAAAGTTACACAAAAAATAAATGGTTATTTGTTAATTCTGTTCCTTTATTTACTTATTTTGACACTAATTGCTGGTTCTGTAGATGAAGTCTTCGATTTTCTTCTCTTCTGGCTTACCACGATATTAATATTATACCTTTAAACAGTTTTTTTCCAACTTGAAACAAACTATATTATAATATTTAACAACAAGTGTTACAATCAAAGTTTACACTATATACCTATGTTCATCTTTGATATCTCATTCAACTATTCAGATTCCCTGACTAATCCATTATTATCCTTTGTACATTACAGGTGGGCGAGGTGGGCATGACCCGAGACCACAGCAACACCGCCGCGTGCCTTAAGTGGAGCGATCGCAAGTGCTTAGGTTTGTCCCTACTCTTTTTTATGATCATGCAAGTCTTCTTTCTAAACTTTAAACATGCCAACGACAACAACAACAAGAACAAGAACAACATTATCAAATGCATTAGATAATTTAGCAATAAATTAAAAAGCGAAAGAAATTGGCAACAGACAAGAAACAAAATTGAACTGTGTAAAGAACGAAAAACCGAAATGAGATGAAAATCGAACAAAGAATTTCCATTAAAAAAGTTTCGATGGCAAAAGGACGAAGAAATGAAAAAAAAGTTAAAATAAACAGAAAAATAAAATAAAGTAATTTAGAGTAGGCGAGAGAGGAGGAAGAATCACTGCAAGTCCAAAAAAATATACATACTATAAATTTTGTAGTTAAATTTAAATGTAAGCCTAGATTTACACACACACCAACACGACACAAGCAACACAAACACACAAACGCCCACGCAATAGAAGGCGTGGCAGGGCAAAAACCAAGGTTGTTCTTCCTTTTTTTGTCGAGAAATGGGACGCACAAAGCAAATTTTTGTATTATTTTTAGTCGAAATGCAATTATACGCAGCTATATACAAAAACCGTATCCTAAATATATATACCTATATATTATACACATTATGTTTAAGAGTTTAGTTGAAATTTATTTGTACGATTTGTTTTTGATTGTTTTCGTTTAGATTGTTTGTGTTTGTTTTAAGCCTGTTTCGTTCGATTTTTGTTTCCCCACGTTTCTCCAAATGCTTGCTCCCCGAAATGTGCACAGGAAAAAATTAAGATCACTTTAGACTTGAAATTTCCAGCATCAATTATTAATATCAATATATAATTCATGTCATTTTACTTCTTTTACCATTTAAATTAATATGATTTTGTTGATTTTATTTATGTAAATCTGTCCAATCGATCTGAAAATATTGGAATATTTTTTCCTGTGTAACGATCTGTGTGTATATATGTGTACATGAAAACTAAATGCATTATTTCAGATATTGCCAAGCCAGCCAAGTAGTCGCGCCACAGTTTGAAAAGCACTGTACGCAAGCTAATGCTTTTCACTTTTTTCACTTTGCCTATAGTTTGAGTCCGCTTCTTG
Organism: Drosophila lutescens; assembly: GCA_037075285.1. Classification (NCBI taxonomy): domain Eukaryota; kingdom Metazoa; phylum Arthropoda; class Insecta; order Diptera; family Drosophilidae; genus Drosophila; species Drosophila lutescens. The sequence goes on from JBAMCF010000681.1 coordinate 28,996, forward strand.
ACTTTTGATTTTGTCTAAGAAATATTGTTTAATGCCATGCAGCCAAAACAAAAGAAATGTTCAACAAACACAACAACAACCACTGCAGTTTAGAGTTCATAGTAAAAGACTGTTTCTTAAAATTAAAATCTAAAACTAAATCTTGGACAGACGTAATTTAAAGTGGGTCGGTGGAGTTAAGAGATGCGAAAAAGCAAAACCAAAACTAAGAATATAATGGAAATATTTCTAGACTTAAGGCGCTAAGCAAAGCAAACCAATTTTGTATCAAAAAATAAAAACAAACGAAAACAAAAAACAAAAAGCCAGAAAAAGGCATGAAAATAAGCGTGAAACAAGTAAATAATATCCTAAGGTGTAGGGGTAAAGCATAGCGTAATAAATGAACAGTAGGCAGCAACCACTAAACAATTAAATCGTAATTATATTTAACAATTTATACAAAAGTTCCTGCAGTTTTCAACAAAGTTGCAACATAAAACACAGAATTATTATCGATTTATTTGGTCCACAACGCAAACACACGAACACACAAAAACATATCTTTGTTACAAATTTGTTGCTTACTTAAATCTTTAATATAAACACACAAATCAAAAAGCAAATTGAGTGCAATAATTATTATTAATTGTGTATTAAGCAGCAGCTAAAAACTTAACAAGGTTTTCGTTTCTTATCAAGCCGATAAACAAAAACATATCATTTGATGTTTTTTTTTAAATTTTGGAACTTAGTACAAACTATTAGTTTACTTAAAAAATTCTATCGAAATTTTCCCATCTCTATTTGTGATTTATACTTCTATATTTTATTAGTTCTTTGACTTTAGAGAAAAGTTCCCAATATCTATGCATTTTCGTTGTATGAATAATCATATCGTAACTGCACAATAAACAATACAAATATAAATGTTAATTTAATAAACAAGTTAATAGCGAAGTAAAGGAGGAGTATCTTTTTGTTGTTGTTGTAACTAGCAAAAACACACACACATATTTAGCCAGAGCATAAGATATAAACAAGAACTAAAGCTAGCATTTCTATCTTTCAATCGAAAATAGTTGAATTAACCCTAAACCTAAACCCTAATTCCTCAGTATAAACTATACGCACTAGCAGCGAACAAGCAGACACAGAACATATTAACCAAGCCAATACACAAGCACTCACAAGTATTTACCCGAAACTTCGGCGAGTACCAATATAAATTATGTTGAACAAATTTCCAAGTGAGTTTGGTTAGGAACACAACAAGATTCTGCTCCGTTTCCAAGTATTCTGTTGTTCTTCAACGCGCACACGCAGTTTCGGTACTTATTTATCTTCAAGAACCAGAATACACAGGAAACTCTGAACTCTGAAGCATAATTACTCGGTCAAGTAATTAGAGAAAAAGCCAAATTAATATTTAAGCCTATGCTAAACAAACCGTTTAAAAGTAAAAAACAAAAAAAAACAAAAATACGAAATAAACAAAAACTGGTACTAGGGCATGGGGTAGAAATTAGAAATTAATCGTATTAACTTTAAATCCACGAAATTGTAAAATAACATTGGAACAAAAACCATAAATTAACGCTTGCAATTAATGAAAGGAAAGGAAACGAAATGAAATTAAACTTTTTTAAATGTAAAGAGAACAAAACGAAAAACAGAAATTAAACACTTAAACTAGTGAAAGAACCTCGTAGGTATGATGGAAATTGAGAATGCCGCAATTCGAAACTCAATACAATTTTTTATGTATGTTTGTGTATATATCTATATATATAATATCTATATGAGTAATAAATAAATGCATTGAAACCGTAAAAAACAATCGAGTTTTTGAAACAATTTATTTCCAACAAAAAAAATCAAAGCAGCAAGCGAAACATGCTCAAAAAAAGAGAATATTTTAACTATATGACGAGAGGAGAGGCTCTCTCCATCGTATTTTACCCATACTTTCTCCGACTGCAGTTCAGAGTTCACAAATTCCCATTGAGGTTTTGAGGTTGCAGACAAGGTGAGTGTGGCTTCATCCTAACTACTGTTTCGTTCCTCTTTTTTTGGTTTAAAAGGAAAGTTTAATTTCCCCGCACTGCTGTGCGACATTAACCACTTTCTAATTTGTTTATTTCGTTACGTTACCTTCTTAACACAATAAAAAAACAAAACCTACATTCTCATGTCCATGTGCTTGGTGTTTTTTCGGTGGAGGTACAGTGAACACACCTATGCTGCCATTTCCAATTGCACAATTATTTTATGTTTTTTTCTTTCTGTTCTTTTTTTGAGCATGTTTTTTCCGGCTGAGCTTGCTTTGAAAACACCTTTGAATTTTTTGTTGCCAATAGATGTGTTTGAAATACTACGTTTTACAATCGCTTTTTCAATTAAAAAAAAAAATGTTATAAATGTTTAAAAAAGTAATTGCTATGATATTATAGGTATAATTGTAACTATGAAAATGCCTCATTTTATTTAACATTTATTATATTAATTCAAACAAGGTTATTTCATTTTGTTGCTTTCCCATTTTCTCTCTTTAAGATCTCAATTCGCACAAAACATTGCTCATTTTGATTTTGTCTAAGTTTTACTAAGCTTTTCAAACTTCTTTCTAACCGACTAATTTCCTAACTTTCTTTTTCCGCTAAAACTGTCGCTGAGGTAAATCACTACTTAGCCAAACTGGATTTTAAGTAAATATTAAAATGTATTTTTCTCCCACCTTTCGCAGAGTGCAATGATACGGCCTATATGTATGAGGGTCTGTGCTATGATGTCTGCCCCCTGCACACATATCCGTTTGATAAACTGGCAGCGGATGAGGAAGAACTGGACGACGATGTGAGCAGGGCACCTGTTAATCCCTACAGCAGTCCCACCACCGATCATCCCTCCTCAGTCATGTCCAACAGCATTGACGACAAACAGGATCCTCTGCAGGCGGAGGATCGTCGTCGTCGTCGACGCAGCTTCACCACTGAGGGGGCACTCACCCCTTTGGTTGAGACTCCGGCTAGGATCTGTGCTGTATGCGATCGGAGCTGCTTGGCCTGCCATGGACCGTTGGCCTCCCAGTGCAGCACCTGTTCGCCGGGCAGCCAACTGCGGAAGATCCTGAACGAGACCTTCTGCTATGCCTACGTGGTTCGCAGCACGGGAATGGCCAGTGTGGTGGACATATCTGAGATGGGCACACAGCAATACATGGCTGGCACCACTGTGCTTCTTCTGGTAGCGGTGGTTTTCACCCTTATGGGCGTCTTAGTGGCCGGAGGCATCGTCTACCATCGCAGGGCCATGGCGCAAAACAACGAACTCTACTCCCGAGTATCTCTGATGGCCGGCGATGAAAGTGACTCGGATAACGAGGACGAACTGTTCAGGGCACATTTCCTGGGGAAGAAGAGGGATGTCATTGAATATCGCGACGAAGCGCCTAGCGAATAGATCTCCAAAAAGGAAGAAATCAGCCATTTGGTACCCTAGATGACCGAATTAAATTATTAGTTACGTAATGCATTTAGCCACCCTCATAAACACCAGAAATATTATATATAAAACCCCAAGCCAAGGACAATCACATTTTTGGTATATATTTTGTTACATTCGACGGCATTACAGCTCCTTGATTTCAAGCCAAAATAGATTAAAAGTATTAAAATCAAAAAACAAAAAAAAAAGAGAATCAAAACTAATTTTATGTAATATTTATGCCTTAATAAAATGATTATAATTTAACTTTGGATGTTTAATTATTAAAAAGGAAAAGGTGAGTCACCAAAGATGTCACTATAGTTTTATATGGCGTATGACGTGTATTATTTAACAATAAATGTTTACAACTTGTTGAAAGATAGGAAATGTAGGGAATCGGTACTTGAGCAAATCCTCAAATTGTTTATGTAAAGATAAGAAGCTGTTGAAATTGATATTTGGAATGCTCAGATTGTTGTCCTTGACTTTCAGAAAGCACTTCAAGAAAAATTCCTATTTTGTTGTTACTATCACCTAATGTCCGATGTAGGTGAACTGCAATCTCAGTGCTAACAGCAATCAATTAGCTAATGGAAATTATAGAAACCCAGTTTTGGACCCTGGCAGGGGCTTATCAGCCGGGTTATCGAGGGGCTGTCGTCTAGAGTGATCCCCCCCCAAACAGGTGTGAAATGTGTTGACAACGCTCAAGAGTTTTATTTGTATGCTCTTTAAAATTTCCTCGATTTTCTTATCGCGACTATATTAGGAACATCGACTGACATTTGCCCGGCAGTCGCGTTTTGTGAAACGGACGAAAATGAGGTTTATTTTGATACCCCTGCTGTTGGCATCCTGCTGCCTCTGGGAGGCGGCCAACTCATGCGCCAGCATCGAGCAGCGCTTCAAGTTCCCCAACAGCAACATCTACGTGCGACTGAGGCGAGGCGATAAGTTGCAGTACGAGCTGATGAAGGGCGAGAAGTCCCTGCAGACGGTGACCTTCGACAACTTCGAGAGCAGCGCCAATCTGGTAGCGACCAGCAGCGGTAGCTACCAGCTCACCGATGGCACGACCACCGTGGAGTTTACCCTGGTCAAGAATGGCGTAGTCACAGGCACCGGCAGTGAGATCACCCATGTGAAGGTCTCCCGAGACCAGGTGCTGCAGGGCAGCCAGCCCAGGGATTGTTTCCCCCTGAAGACCGGATCCACTCACTGGTTCAGTGGCCCCGAGAAGAAGCAACACTATTGGCCGGTGGAGCGTCAGAGGCACGCAAATTACTCCTACCTGCCCAAGGAACTGGACAACTTTGGAGTGGGTGAGCGATATTGGCTGAACGGCGATGGAGTCTTCCTGTATGTGGAGAGCAACACTCCGCTGTTTATCGATCAGAATACAGCCGACTATCCGGATCAGCTGTGTCTGAGTGCCACCAGTGAGCTGCCCTACGATCCGCGAGTGACCTCCGCGAAGTTTGTGTACCATGTGGCCGTGGCCAAGGATGCCAAGGCGGCTCATAGATATGCCGTGAAAACATTCCACGGACAACCCACCGGTTTCCCAGATGAACGTATGGTCAGACACCCTGTTTGGTCCACGTGGGCTCTGTACAAGGCCGAGGTCTCCGACGATGTGGTGCGCGACTTTGCCAAGCAGATCCTGGACAATGGCTTTAACAACAGCCAGCTGGAAATCGATGATGATTGGGAGGATTGCTATGGCGCCTTGACCTTCAGAAAGAACAAGTTCCCCGATAGCAAGACCCTGACCGATGATCTCAAGGCCCTGGGCTTCCGTGTGACCCTGTGGATCCACCCGTTCATCAACAACAACTGCACTGCCATCTACGAGGAGGCCAAGTCGCTGGGCTATCTGGTGCTCGATCACGCGGGAAGCTCCGATACGCAGTGGTGGAACAGCAAGCCCAAGGATGCGGCCATTCTGGATTTCACCAAGCCCGCGGTTCAGGAGTGGTTCACGAAGCGTTTGAAGCGTCTGCAGGATGAGGATGGCATCGATAGCTTCAAGTTCGATGCCGGTGAGACCAGTTGGCTGCCCAGTGACCCAGTGCTGCAGGCCAGCAGCTCCATGGTAACGCCCCTGCAGGCGGTGGGCGACTATGTGCGAACTGTGGCCGCCTTCGGGGACATGGTGGAGGTGCGATCCGCGCAGAACACCCAGGATCAGCCCATCTTCGTGCGCATCGTGGACAAGGACTCCGAGTGGGGATGGAACAACGGGCTGCTCACGCTCATCTCGTCAATGCTGCAAATGAACCTCAACGGCTATCCCTTCGTCCTGCCCGACATGATCGGCGGTAACGGGTACTACGAGAAGCCGCCGACCAAGGAGCTCTTCCTGCGCTGGCTCCAGGCCAATGTCTTTATGCCCGCCCTGCAGTTCTCCTTCGTGCCGTGGAACTTTGATGCTGAGGCCATCGAGATCAGCAAGAACTTCACCGACCTCCATGCCAGCTACACGCCTTACATCATGAAGCTCTTCAAGAGGGCCGTCGATTCTGGGGAGCCCGTGAACGCTCCTCTCTGGTGGATTGCCCCCACGGACGAGGTGGCGCAGTCCATCTACGATGGTAAGCCCATTATTTGATTTACAGTTCTTACACCTTTAGCTAAGGTAATCCTTTTTTCTATTACTAACCGCAGAGTTCCTCTTGGGCGATGACATTATCGCTGCTCCCATCGTGGTTGAGGGTGCCACCAAGCGAGACATCTACCTGCCGGAGGGTGAGTGGAAGGATGGTAATAGTGACCAGGCTTACACCGGACCCACCTGGGTCATGGACTACGCCGCTCCCCTGGACACGCTGCCCTACTTTGTGCGCGTGGGCTTTACACTGGAGTAGAGCGAAAATAAAACTTAAAAACATGTTATACTTAATAATATTATATTACATTTTTATAATATTTAATATTATGTTTTTCTAAAAACAAAACGAACAAAACTCAATAAAGTAAACTAAATACAAAATTCACACAGTTAATTTGGTAAAATCTAGGAAAATATCTTCTTTGTATCGTTTCCTTAAAACTCATTTGCCGGCATTCGCTTTTTGTTTGGAGGTGAAAAGTCGCCGGATCCGGAAAGCGAGCTGAAGGCATATCTTGGAGATACGCCATTCTCGCGAAACTGTCCATACTCTCGCTCGAATTCCAATGCGTCCTTGGTCAGGATCTGTCGCAGGTCAATGGGTCTGCAAAAATAATTAATAAAAATAGTTTGACAAAACATTCAAACTCAATTGAAAAACCAAGACATACTCGACTTTAATGCTGTTCTGTTCCCTCTCCAAATTCCTTTCGTACATGGCCAACTTCAGGGCATGCACAACGCTTGGCCGATCTTCGCCACCGCTTCCTGTAGAGCTCCTTCTCGCGTGCCAGATTGTTATAACGAAAGTGCTGGGACCTTAGTTCCCCAAGAACCTGCTTGAGATCTCCTTCGTCGGAGCCTTGAGCTCTAAGGTCACCAATCTGCTGCTCCATGGCCGCGAGGCGGACCTTAAGTTCCGTCTTCTCGGTGTGAAGCTGAAGATTCTCCTGTCGCAACTCTCCACTGCGATCCTCAAAAAGCCTAACCTGCTCCTCCATCTCCGATTTCAAAAGGTATATGTGCTCTTCCAGTTCCTTGAACTTCGCCTCATAGTCAACGCTGGTCACATTGGTTCTACTGCTGATAAAAGTATCATCCGGACACGACTCCTGCTTGCTTAGTTGATGTATTCTAGCCTCTTGGTTCGCCATCTTCTCCAACTGCTTCTTGTAATGCAACTCTTTGCGTGCCAGCTCCTGCTCAAATATATCTGTTTGTTGCCTCCGCCAGGTCTTGATCCTCTGACCAATTGAATCGATAGTATTTTTAGGGTGTTCCATGCTAAAATCCTCTTCAGAGGTGGTCAAATTCTTGAGCTCTTTTCGAGAGCTGGCTACTTTAATAGTTTTAGGGCATTCTTCAGCGGTTCGGTTGTCACTCACAGGCTTGGACTTTTTCCTTATTATTTGTTTAGGCTGAGCATGAACTACTTCTTGGGGATTTATGTTTCCAGTCAGTTCTGAATTTTCTGATATAACCGTTGTCCTTTTCCGGATTATCTTTTTTTTGACCGGCTTAACTGATTCTTCTTCAGGAATTTTGGAATCATGGATTACAGGATCCTCACTTATTAAAGTCTTCTTAAGTTTCTTCTTTTTAAGGATTCGTACATTCCGCTGTTCAATATCTTCATTTATAATCTCTGCGGATTTTACATTACCCTCTGACATGGAAATAAATTCTTGAGAGCTGGTAAATTCCACCTGGATTAATTGCTGCTCGTCTGGGGTAGATTGTTCGGTTTGATGATAGCTCCTCTGGGTCCTTCGGCCCTCCGAGGGAGGAATATACTCCAGCTGGCTTAACTGATCCTCGTCTATCGGCGCCCTCATCTTTTTCCTAGCACGATCGGTCATAGAAATACACTCTTCGGAGGTCCTGAGCTTCACCTGGTTTACCTGATCCTCGCCTGCAGAAGCTCTCGACTTCTTCTTTACAACTTTCGATTGAGCAAAGGTGACTCTGACATCCCGGTGATCTGCTTCTGAACCAATCAATTCAGCTGATCTTGAGTTCCCTTCCGACAAAGAAATATATTCTTCGGAGCTTGCGAGCTTCAGCCGATGTACCGGAAGATTCTCTTCCGACTGGCAGAAAGTAAGTTCCTCCACATAGGAGCTTTCATAATCGATGCTTTTGACCTTTTCTTCCTTGGCTTTTCCCAGTTTCTTTTTTGGCTTCGGAGGCTTTGCCAGGCCGAGGGCCAGCTGATCCTCGTAAAGGACCTCGTCGAGCTCGGCTGGGCAGTTCTCCTGCAGAAACTTTTCTGTTTCTCCCAGCGCTTGCGACTGCACTTTATTGACCTCCACCCAGCGGGCTCTGAGGTTTAGAGATTCCTTAGATGTTCTGGGTCTCCTGGTTCCCTGGGTACTGGTAGACGTTTCTTGAAAGTCTTCAAATTCATCAGGAAGCACTAATTTTGATTTGGTTTTGCATTTACTTCGAAGACTAAGGACACTTAAGTCAGTTTCTAAATCTGTATCCATGCATTCTGGAGCTTTCACCGTCCTGGTGCCTCTTGGTTTCTTGCTTAACTTTTCCCTTGGGGAATTTGGTTTTTCAGAAAGAACAAGACATGAAAGGTCCTCTTCACTGTTATCATAGCTATCCTCTCCGAATGCTTTATTTTCATTTTGTTTTTTATTACGGCGTCGGTTTTGTAGTTTAGAAGCACTTTCCTGGGTTAAAGGTACTTCGTTCAGTTCTGTTTTCAATTTCGATTTAACATTTTTATTGCTCACTTTATCTCCTGAGATGAATTTACTTGGGGATTTTGGTATGTCCTCTTCAATAATATTAACAATGCTTTCATTCCCCTGCACTTCATTGTCCACTTTTCTTATTTTCCTTACCTTGCGATCCATTGGCACTTGTAATGCTTCACCTCTCCCTGCCTTTATCCTTTGCCTCCGCAAGGACTCTAATTCAACATCCTTTGCCTGCCGCTTTTCCTCCAGCTCAAACAAGTCTAAGGAATTCAGTTCTTCGCAATTCTCCAAATCGTTTTCCTCCAAAAGTATACTTCGGTTTTTAGGAGCTTGCATTTTTAATTGGGAAGATTCCCGTATTGACTCTTTTGATCCCAAGGATTTCGGTTTGGGTTTGCTTGGCAAGGGTGCATAATATTTTGGAAGTTCCTGGGCCGTAGATTTCACTGTATTCTTCCTCGAATCATCGATTTCATCTTCGACTACTTTGGAAACCTTTTTAAAAGCGACTTCCGTTTCAGATTCATCTGAAATGGGTTCAGTTTTGTCAGATTTCGATACAGCAACCTCGGCACATTCACTTAAACTCAGACCCTCACGAACTACCGTCGCGGAAAATGTCTGGCCCAGATACTGCTCATCTTCGCTCTCCAGATTGCCCTCCCCGCTATTCAGTCGGGTGAATTTCTTTCGCCTTATCTGAGGTTTTCGAAGATCCACCGGACCATCGGAGTCATGCATATCTTCCGGAGGTGAAGATCTGTGGGATCCTTCAGAGGCCGAAAGCTCGGCACCCACATTCAGACTGCCTACCGAGGCGGTTTTTTGTTTCATTGATGTTACGTCGATATCCTTACGATCCATTGGATCTCTGATGACACCGCTGGCAACCGAAGGCGTTGGGTTAGCTTCTGGCTCCTGGCCCTGGCGTGAGAATATCGTCTTTAAGTCCACGCTAAAAGTGTACTCCATTAGGGGGGGTTTGGGTTCCCTACCGCTGTCCGTCCTGCCAAATCGGTTAAATGAAAAGGAGCCGTTTAAAGTGTACTTTTGGTGTTCGGCGAAGTAGTGGTCCGGAGGCAGGAGATTGGCAAAGTCCATGCGATAGTTGGCTGTGGAATAATAAATAAATATAGTATATAATATTACTCTTCCCAAAACTTGATACTCACCTATCGCCGTTCCGTTCATGTACATGTTGATGGGCAGATAGAAGATACGCTGAAAGTAGAGCCGCATGCTGGCCAAGGATGTCTTGAAGCGCAACCCGAGGACATCGTTGAGGGTGTAGGAGTCGGACTCGTTCAGCTTCAGCTCGATGTTGGTTACGTTGCCAACAAAGTCGAATACCAGGATCACCGAACCGGGCGGCTCTCTACCCTGGCTGACCGACTTGACCAGACGGCTCACATTCTTCAGCTCCTTCAGCTGCAGCACCACCTCGATAATGTCGCAGTCGACCAGCGGATCATTGCCCACCTGCAGCAGGCCCAGTTGCACCAACGACTGTACGTAGACGTTGGCCTGGAAGAATCTGTAAATTACGATCTTTTCTTCTGGAAGAGATTGCTCCACTCACCTGGGATTGGAGCATGCTGGCAGTTATCGAGTGGCCGGGCGACTGCATTGGCGGTGTGGGCGGCGACTTGACCTGAGGAACCATCAATAAATGTTAAATATAATTAATTAACTATTGGGCACACCACTCACCTCAGTGAACTGCATGAGGTGGTCAAAGTCCTTGGTGTGCAGAATGGACTTCTTGACGATGGCCAGCAAGAGCAGGACTTCCGGCTTGTGGGAACGGAACTCGCTGCTGATGCAGATGAGCTTGTGCCAGAGCATCTTGAGATGGGGGGAATTCTGACTTCCGGTAGTGCTGAGCACCGGAAGTCCTCGTATGGGCAGGAGCAGGCTTCCTACCGTCTTGCGATCCGCACCGCCTCCACGATAGGCATAGAAGGTCAACTTGACGGGACGGTGGTCCGTCTTGATGCGCTTGATCCCGGCCATGTCGCACTCCCAGATGCAGTTGCTGTTGAAGATGACCTTCTCGGTCGACTGGGTGCCCTCCACTTCGAAGTCCACTGTGTTCAGCGCGGCGTTCATCACTATTTGGTCGCGTTCGGTGGCATCTCGGCCCACGAAGTTGATTGCTTTAGGGATAATAGAATACGAGAATATCAAAAATGATATTAATAATAATAGTAACTCACCCTCGACCACGTGGAGCAGCACGCAATAGACCTGGTCAGAATCCTTGGAGCTAGCACTAACGCCATCGCTGGCCGTCATCGAACGAGACCCCTTATAACGCTTGACCATTTTTAAGTACCTTGGATCAGATTTCGGCGAGAATTTGAGAATTTTCCAATTCGGGAGTGTTTAACGTGTATAACTAATTTAAACGTGGGCGTTCGCGAGTTTATGCATCTGATTTCCGACTTGATCCTCCTTTTCTGTCGGTACCTCTGGTTGCTCGTAGTTTTGTATGTGACTGTTCACTCTCAATGGATAGGACAAAGCCACCTGGATCGGTTGTCAAGGTGACGTCGGGCGATTAATATCGTGAATGGAGAGCGAGTGGTGCTATCGCAGGTGAAACCACCCCTTAGAGCTACCAAAACCCCGTTCATAGCGGTGCTTGTACTTTCTTTGGTTTGTTAGTTTCAATTTTTTGAACAAGTAATATTTAGCTAAGACACCTCCTGGTGAAATTGCACTGTTTACCCCGTTAGAATCAAAAGATGTTGTTTCCATTAATCCTTAATCCCCATATAAAGCCAAACAAATCAGTATTTTCTCGAAAGCAAAGCAAGAAATTGTCCAAATATTAAATATTAAACCGCGTAGAGTTCGTATTTAAAATCCAAATCAATTGGCATTAAAATCTAAGAATTTTAATTTCCTAAAATTAAAAAAAAAATCACCCTTATCAAAATAATTCTACCCGAAAGTGGTGTTGGTTGTAAGCCTAACGTGGGCAAGTCTTAAGCTAGGACACCTTGTGAATATAAATTAAAAGAAGATACAAATCCTGTTTACACAGAAGAATTTTTTATACAGCTCTGTTTTTATTCATCTTTATTTTAGTCATCTTTCTTATAGAAGACCTCCATATCAAAATGTATACCACGACTATTTTTCGAAGTAAACGTGAGAATCGCTTCATAAAAAGGGGGTTCTTTAGTGATCATGACAGTGATCTCCCCATGGAAATAGCTACTGCAATGTTAGTAGCTATTTCCCTATTTGATAAACAGTTTCTGACATTCTTCTATATTCATATATCTATATGAAGCATGACAGTGAATAGTAAACTTTACACACATACATTTTTTATATAGCTCTGCTTTTATTTAGTTAGGTTTTGTTATATTTATTTAGTTGGGTTTGTTATAGAATATCTCCATGACAAAATGTATACCACGATTACGTGGCAAAGTGATCGTGTTTTACACACATACTTTTTTAATAGAGTTTTGCTTTTATTTAGTTACGTTTGATAATATCTAATAGATATTCCGGGACTTTGTTCTCATGGTAGACATCAATGTCAAAATGTATACCTTGACTATTTTGCGAAGTAAACGTGATCGTTGATTCATGAAAAGGGGGTTCTTTACTGATCGTAACAGTTACGTCGTTTTGTAGTCTGTCATACAATTTAACACAATTGACCAGGTTTCTAAACCTTAATGTTACATTACGGATAAGAACTTGCAGGAACTTCCAATCTGCCTTTACCTCTGTTCTGTATATAACATCGCCAGGTTTTGGCCATCCGAACATCTGACTCTGATCATTTCCGAAAGTTCGGTTCAAAAGTGCGACAATCAAAATTGCCAATAAAATGGTATGGGGCTTCATCGAAAGTACTTCTCCCCTTGGAAAGACGCTGCAATGTAAGTAACTATTTCGCTATTCCGCTACTTTATAAATAGTTACTTACATTCATCTATATTCATACCTCTATATGAAGCATGCCAGTGAATAGTTATAAATAGCGAAATAGTTACTTACTTATATTCATCTATATGAAGCATGACAGTGAATAGTAAACTTTACACACATTCATTTTTTATACAGCTCTGCTTTTATTTAGTTAGGTTTTGTTATAAAAAATATCCATGACAAAATGTATACCACGATTACGTGGCAAAGTGATCGTGTTTTACACACATACTTTTTTAATAGAGCTCTGCTTTTATTTAGGTAATTTTGAAAATATCTGATACATATTCCGGGACTTTCTTCTCATGAAAGACATCAATGTCAAAATGTATACCTTGACTATTTTGCGAAGTAAACGTGATCGTTGATTCATGGAAAGGGGGTTCTTGACTGATCGTGACAGTTACGTCGTTTTGTAGTCTGTCATACAATTTAACACAACTGACCATGTTTCTAAACTTTAATTTTACTTTTCGGGTAACAACTTGCAGGAACTTCCAATCTGCCTTTACCTCTGTACTGTGTATAAAATCGCCAAAGTTTGGCCATCCGAACATCTGACTCTGATCATTTCCGAAAGTTCTGTTCAAAAGTGCGACAATCAAAATGGCCAATAAAATGGTATGGGGCTTCATCGAAAGTACTTCTCCCCTTGGAAAGACGCTGCAATGTAAGTAACTATTTCGCTATTTCGCTACTTTATAAATAGTTACTTACATTCATCTATATTCATTCATCTATATGAAGCATGCCAGTGAATAGTACTTACAGAAGTTACTTACATTCATTTATATTCATTCTTCTACATGAAGCATGCCGGTGAATAGCTATAAATAGCGAAATAGTTTCTTACATTCATTTATATTCAATCTTCTAAATGAAGCATGACAGTGAATAGTTATAAATAGCGAAATAGTTAATTACATTGCCCCTATTGATTTAATAGGATTAAACGGGAACATTCCAAAAAACGTTTAACTCTTCCTAAAACCAGAAATGCTATTATAAATGAAACAAAATTCTTTTGTACTTAATAAACTAATTTGGAAAACTCTATCCACTTTAATACTTTAATTTAAAATAAATTTGTTTCGATTTTACGATAAATTTTTAGGACTAACCGAAAATAAAAAGAATGTTTATAACAATTTTTATAAAAGCCGGGACATTTAAAATTAAATTTATTAGGACCTTAGCATTGGGGTTCTATCATTTGAAATTGCCATTAGCCACCCAAGATCCGAGTTAATCTCAGCATAACCTTATCAAAAATTTGAAAAAAAAATTTTTTAATTCTACCCGAAAGTGGTGTGTGTTATCGCCTAGGTTATAAGGTGACTAGGCAGTCAGCAGAACAGAAATTTAAAGAAGAAAAAATTCCTGTTTACACTCATACATTTTTTATACAGCTCAGCTTTTATTTAGTTTGGTTTGTTATAGAAAATCTCCATGACAATATGTTTACCACTTGTTGTCGTCGACAGCGTCATAGTTAGGTGTCTGGTAGGGGACCTCATTTTTGTCACGAAAGACCTCTATTTCAAAATGTATACCTTGAGTATTTTGCGAGATAAACGTGATCGTTGTTTCAAGAAAGGGGGGTTCTTTACTGATATGGACAGTAACGTCATTTTTTAGTTTATCGTACAATCTAACACAACTGACCAGGCTTCTAAACCTTAATGTTTCTTTACGGGTAACAACTTGCAGGAACTTCCAATCTTCCTGTACAGTTCTTCTGTAAATAATATCGCCTTCGTTTGGCCAACCGAACATCTGACTCTGATCACTTCCGAAGGTTCTGTTCAAAAGTGCGACAATCAAAATTGCCAATAAAATGGTATGGGGCTTCATCGAAAGTACTTCTCCCCTTGGAAAGACGCTGCAATGTAAGTAACTATTTCGCTATTCCGCTACTTTATAAATAGTTACTTACATTCATCTATATTCATACATCTATATGAAGCATGACAATGAATAGTTAGAAATAGCGAAATAGTTACTTACATTCATTTTTATTCATTCTTCTATATGAAGCATGACAGTGAATAGTTATAAATAGCGAAATAGTTAATTACATTCATTTATATTAAATTCTTCTAATGAAGCATGACAGTGAATAGTTATGATCCGAGTTAATGTCATCTTTAAAAAATCGATTACCTTAAGAACTTAAGAACTACCTTAAGAACTAATCTATTGAAGAAAACTTATCTTTACAATGTAGGGAGTTCTTTTATTCCTTATTTTATATACTAAACTGCTCCAGAACCGTTCGCCTCGTAGGCTCGCCCAACTCCTGTCCCTCCTCGTAGTGGCCCTGCTGCATACGATGGTTCTTGAGGGCGGTGCCCTGGATAAAACGCTCCCCGCAGACTCCGCACTGGTAGGGCCGCTCGCCTGTGTGCCGGCGGATGTGAAGAGTCAGGTCGTTGGACTGCGTAAAGCTTTTCTCGCAATAGGTGCACTTGTAGGGACGCTCCCCGCTGTGGATTCGCATGTGCTGCTGCAGTTTGTACGAGCGGGCGAATCCCTTCTGGCAGACGGTGCACACATGTGGGCGTTCGCCGGTGTGCGTCCGGCGGTGGCACTGGAGGTCAGAGGATCGGGGGAAGGCCATTGGGCAATAGTCGCACTTGAAAGGCTTCTCCCCGGTATGGCGGCGCATATGGATGATCAGATTGGACGAGGAACTGACCGCCTTGCCGCAAAAGGCACACAGGAACCGCTTCGGTTCCTTGGGAGATGTGGGTCTATTCGAGACCTTCGCTTGACTGGGGCCCTTGCCATCGGGACCATGGAACTTCTTCAAGTGCGCCGTGAGCCGATCCTTGCGGTTGTATTTCCTCGTACAAAGGCCGCACTTGAAGACCTGGCACTCGGCTTTTGGTTCATCACCAGACGCCTCCTTAGATTCATCGAGATCTTGATCCTCGACCTTTTCATGCTGCAACTGCATGTGATGCAACAGATTAGATTCCCACATGAACTTGAAGCCGCAGTGAATGCAAGTGAATTGCTTTTCCCGGTTCTCACACTGCGTCTTTTTATGATGGGCAATGATTTCAGCACAGACGCTCTTGAAGATGCACCTGTCACAGCCGTCGGGGATCTTCTCCATCCGGTGCATGGCCTGCTGGTGTTGATGTAGCTCGTACTTTCGCGAACACCTCAGTTGGCACATACCACAGGTGTAAGAATCAGGGGCGCCAGGTGGTTTTGTATGTGTCCTAGTGTCATCATCATCAGTCTCCGAATCATCCAGATCCATCTCGAAGCCCAATTGGCTGGTAATCGAGTAGTTTTGAAGTGAGGAGAAGTCGTGGTGACTTCCTGTGGGCATGGTTTCCAAATGCAAGCGCAATGCCGCGATGGTGGGAAAGCTCACACTGCACACCCGGCACTCCACCTTTTTTTGACCTCCAGGATTCCCGTACGAGTCCAGGATTGCCTCAGCATAAGGCAATTGGCTTACACTTATCCCATGCCGTGCGATATGCTGCAGAAGATTGGCCCTGCGATAAAAGCGACGCGCACACCAACGGCACCGGAAGATATTCGATTCCTGGCCGTGCATAAGTGTATGACGCGTGAGATCCTTTTGCATCTTGAAGCTGCGCTGGCACTTTCCGCACTGCAGGTCGCCTTCTGCTTGAGGGGATTCTTCTTGGGCTGCAATTTCGGCCTGCTGATGGAACAGCTCCAAGTGGATCTTAAGATTCTCCCGCCAGCGGAAGCGAAGCGGACACTTGCGACACTGAAAGACCTTCTGCGCATTGTGACAGAGCGTTCTGGAGTGATGATCGAGCAAAGATTCGTTTACAAACCTAGCCTGGCAATGGAAGCATACAAGGGATGCGTCCTCCCACTTGTGCTCTGCCAGCTGATGGGCATACAACTGATGCTTTCTCCTCACAACCGCTGCACAGAGATTGCAGGCATAGCTTTGAGCTGATTTATTCTCCTCTTGCTCGGACTCAGTATCAGTTTCACTGCTGTCGAGATTCAGTTCTAGGCCAGCCTCACTTGTAATAGAAATAAATCGATCCAACTCGAATCCCTTTTCCACATCAGCCATAATCCTTTCGGCAAGTTCGTTTCTTTCTAAGGCAATTTCCAGTTCGGGGTAAAAAGCTTTCGAGACACTAGGAATATCTCTCGCTTCGGTGAAACTTAATCCGTATTGATGGGAGCCCATGTGAGTCCTCAGATCACTGATCTTCGAGTGGCGTGAGAGGCAGATCATGCACTGAATCAACTTGCAGCCATGAGGACGACTAAGCCGGGACAAAATCAGTCCTTGGACAACGTTAGGTAATGTACGCAGCTCCCTTACTTGAGCTGGTTCTCCCGCATGTACTTTTAGGTGGGACTTTAGACCATCCTTGCGGTGAAACCTGCGGTGGCAATGGGGACAGTCGAACTGGGCTGCCGACTGCGGTTGATGGAGTCGCTTGTGACGGTTGAGATCTTTGTGCCAGATGAATACCTAAGAATTAAAGTGAATAAAGTGTTAAGTATGATTATGTATAGTAAAAAAATATCGCTTACCTTATCGCATTCGTCGCATTGCAACTTGGTGGCCATTTCTTCATCTTCATTTTTGTTATGGTGCGACTTCAGGTGGCGCTCATAGTTGGACTGCCACACGAATCGGACATTGCAACTCTGGCAGTGAAAACGGGAGTATTTCTTGGCGCACCGATGTCTGCGGTGTTGTTGCAGCAAAGCTTTGCTGACGAATCGAGCTCCACAATTTTCGCAGAGACAGGGAAGATCGGTCGCACCGTCAGCATGCAGGGTCTTTTGGTGCTCCATCAGAATCGTCAGTGTACTCGCAACCTCTCCGCATAGCAGACAAGTGTGTGTCTTGGTTTCCTCATCGCTCTGCTCGGTTTCGGAATCAAAAAGATCCAGTTCTTGTCCACTTTCAGTACAGACGTTGTAGTAGCGATCAAACTCCTGAATCTCGAAGTCCTCAGCTATGCGAGCAGCAAGATCCGAGGCAGTGCAGTCCAATCCATCAGGGTAAAACGAGCGAAAGAAGGAGGAATTGTACTCCGGACTAATGCCATTTAAATCATACTGGTGAGTGGTTAAGTGAATGCGAAGTTGAGCCAAACTCGGCAGCGCAGCATCGCACAAGGAGCACATCATCTGCTTGGGTATCGTCTTGTCCTCGTCGCGGCGATGTGAGCACGCATGGTTTTGCAGGTTATCCGGCCACATGAACTTCCCTGGACATTTACGGCAGCGATATCGCTTTATTTTGCTGTGGCAATGGTTGCTCACGTGTTGGTTGAAGAGTGTTAGGCACAGAAAACCAACTTTACAGGAACTGCAGCGCTGCCAGGGAAGTGTTGAAGCGTCGGATTGGGAGTGCTCCTCCAGTGTGTGCTTAATCAAGCGATATTTCCGGGTGAAAGACAAATTGCACACATTGCAATTATACTTGGACTCTTTGCTGTCACACTCTTCATCGGAATCACTGAGCCCCAACTCATAGCCGTGGAAATTCACAATGCAGGCAAACTTCTCAAAATGCCCTTCGGCTATTTCGGCGCAGATCTGTTGCTTGATAATGTTCAGGTCGCACGGAAAGCCAGGGAAGTGCTCCCTGACCACATCGCTATCCTTTCTCAAATTGTCTAAGCTCTCGACGTTTACATGACTCTTAATGTGAGTTCGAAGTTCCTCCATTCGCTGGCAACTCAAACCGCACAACTTGCAGTCGATTTTCTTCAACCTGCCGGAACTATAGAGACGCTCAGCGAAGCGCCATTCCTTGCCCACCTGGAGAGCCTTCCACTTGGCCTCGCGCTTTTTGTGACAGCGAAGGTGGAACATGTACTTGTCCTTGCGCAAGAATCCCTTGCCACAGGTGTCGCACACGAACGAGGCCTGCTCGAAGTGAATCCTGGCGTGGCGCTGCATGTCGCGGTACCAGGAAAAGGTCTTTCCGCACACCTCGCATGCGTGGCGGCCATCGGTGGTCATCGACGTGCTCTTAGCAGGACCAGGAGGACGTCCTCGACGCCGTTTGACGGGCGATGGTTCAGGTGGTTTAACTCTGAGAGGGAAAAGGGCTTTAGTTTCACTTTTCAAACTGCACAGAAATTTAACTTACTCCTCATCTTCGCTTTCCACTGCCTGCTTGACCTTCCGGGAACTTCGACGCAGATGATAGGTCTTCTTATCCACCTCATCTCTATAAAGAAATGTGATATTACTCGAATGAGGATACAAAATCCAAGTACACCTACTCATCGCTCTCCGCTGCATCAAGAAAGTCCTCATCGCTGTCACTTTCAGGCCGCCACTTGAGCTCGAGAGTTGCTAGTCCAGTGGATTCCACTTCGTCGCACTTGTTGCCCTCGTCATCGAGGTCCACCTCGGTCTTTATGTTCTGCTCCTCCTGGGGAATATCGATGGGCATTTCATCCAGACATTCCCTGAGGCGAGCCAGTAGCTCTCCCTTGACCCTTTTGGCCTGCTCCACGAAGGCATAGGCACTCTCCAATCTCGTCCAGCAATCGGTGCACAGATGCTGCGGCAGATTATCATCCGAGCTCTCCAGCTGGGTCTAGAAATAGGATTGAGTTAGTAATCCAATAAACACCCTGGTTAAAGCCACTCACATTGATTTTCGTCAGTTCCTCGAGCACATCGTAGTAACTTTTGGAGGCGTCTCTGTCCAGGCAGGTGGACAATGGTAGCAACTGACTGTTTTGCAGGCCACAGGTGCGACAAATGTCCGAGGGAAGCATATTTGTTTGTAGCCGGCAATTAACTTCCTTCACACATTATGCATTAATGAAATAATAAATAATAACACATCCGAAAATCAAGCAAATGCAACAAGAGCCTTTTTAGTATGACCGATGCTGGCGAACAGCTGTTATCCACTAGCAAACTGCCTTTTACAACACTTTCTCATCAGCTGTTCTTTTCGGCTGGCAAATCAGACACTTTTTGCTTTTATCAACAGTTTTTCCAAAAACTTAAATAAATGTGTTAAGCAATGACGCGGACTTGCAGAATATGTGGCGGCGACGACGGTCGCTACTGGATTGAGACGCCGGTGGAGAAGTACGCCGAGAAGACCTTCGGCCAGCTGCTGCTCGAACTAACGCGCATCGAGGTGGGTCAATTGTCCTTTTGTCGTCCAATTGCCGCCCGCATTTATATTAATTTATGTACTTAAACGACAATTAAAGGTGGCCATGGCGCAGGCGGAGAAGTTCCCACAGTGGCTGTGCAACGCGTGTGCCGAGAAGCTGGAGAGCACCTACGACTTTGTGCTGCAGGCGCGCCAGACGCACGAGCTGTGGGTGCAGAAACTCGGAGACTCTGTAGACGGAGACGATCAAATGGATGGCACGGGCACCGAGGCCTTGGAGTGCCTCCGCGAGACACCAATCCACCTGTTCGAAATCGAGGGCGTGACCATCAAATCCGAGGATCTGGCTCCCACGCAGCAAGCGGCCAAGGCAGACCCTTTGGTGCGCACGCGCTTCGTCAAGCGGAGCATCGTGCACTTCAGCGACTCGGATGACGACCAGGACGATGTGCCCCTGCGGCAGCGCAAGTTATCCTCCTCGCTCTGCGCCTCGGAGCCGCCGAAACCGAATGTTTGCGAGCTGTGCAACAAGGCCTTTCGATATGTCACCAATTTGTATCGCCACAAACAAAGGGACCACGGCATCCTGGGCAAAAACGGAGAAGAGTGAGCCAGCTACTCCTATTTGGAGTTGTTATTCAAATCCTTATGTTCTGCTTCCTCCAAAGCTATGATGATGACTACTACAAGTGCGACCAGTGCGACAGGACCTACAAGTACGTGATGGCACTGGTGAAGCACAAGCACAGCGAGCATGGAGCCAGTCTCCTGCCATCCAAGACATCCAGGCGAAAGTTGCCCGGCAGGCCATCGACTTTGCCCGAGGATGCCAGTCCGTCTAGTCCAGCCTCCACCTCTGGAACCTCCACACATCGCAGCAGGACCAACAACGACACCCTGGTGCACAGCATCATTAAGGCAGTGGAGTAAGATTCTTATTATTAGTTATTATGCGGGATGATCCTAGCCGGAAATCTTTTGTATCGCATACTAATTACTTTCTGCCCACATTTTTGCTAGTCATCAATTGACCATTTTATTCATCTATTGTCCAGACTATCGGATGAGGATGGCCACAGCAGCGCAGACAACTACTACAAGTGTGATCAGTGCAGCAAATCTTACAAGTACATAGTCAGCTTGATCAAGCACAAGCATAAGGAGCACTCTGACAAGCAGTCTGATAAGCAGTCGGAGACCGAGGACGACCAGCCACTGGCCTCCACGTCGGCCTCGGCAGTTACACCGGCAGCCGCCAAGCCATCGAGAATCAACCGAAGAGTCGACGGCTTCGACTACCATCGCTGCGAGCCAAATGGCGCCAAGGAAATCAAATGTATGATCTGCTTGCGCCGGTTTACCAAACTGCGTGAGCTGAGGGATCACCTGCAGGCCCATCCCACTGACTTCGGCTTCGAGGCGCACGGCGAGCCCATTGAGCGCATTGCGGAGGGATTTTTCAAGACGGCCGTGGAGTCCACGACGGAGGGCTTGAAGCGGCGGATCTTTCGGGATCTCAGGATGGGCGTGTACGGGCGCTACTACTCCATCACTAATCAAGCTCGTTACGAGATGACACTGGACAGCTCGGATACGGACAGTGATGGTGATGTCGAGTCGGATGTCGTCATAAGGAGAAGCTATTCCTGCGAGCTGTGCGACTCTCCGGAGGCTAGGTGGCCGCGCAAGTACCTGCTGCACCAGCACCACCGAAACGAGCACACCTGGCTAGATGCGCCGCATGTCTGTCAGCGCTGCGACTCGCGGTTTCTCAGTGCCCAGCTCCTGGACCACCACACTAGCCAGCTCTGTCAGAACACACTGAAGCGCTTCATGTGCGACAAGTGTCCCCAGCGATTCTTTTGGCGCCGCAATCTCCGCGCCCATCTCGTCGAACACAAGAGCAAGGTGAGGAGCTGTACGAATCAGAAGATAATAAGAAGTTGACGTTCACAAAAGGCCAATTAGCATAATATCATTTTAATTTTCTTTTGTTAATTTTTTTTTAATTTTTACTGCTTTTAAACTAGACAATTTTTATTAAAATTGGTTAAGCAAACATTTGGACTGATCGACCACAAATTCATCGTTTTAATTCTGTTTTCAATTTGATTTTATAAGGGGAAAATTCCTTAATAAAAATTAAAGGTTTGACTTAAAAAATGTATATACATTTTTTTAGTTTTCAACTGAATCCCTTAATCTATTTCAGCAAGAGACCTACCCTTGCGACCAATGCTCCCGCAGCTTCCAGGACAAAAGCGCCGTGACCAAGCACAAGTTGATGATCCACCGTGATAGTAATATGCAGCTCCTTCCTTGCCGCTGGTGCACTCGCACCTTCTACCGCCCCGCCCTGCTGTACAAACACTTGCACAGGCACGGGTTTACTGGTCAGGATCTGCCTCTGGCCGAAACTCTGCTGGCGGATGCCTCAAAACGGGCCGGACCGAAGAGCATCCAGTGCAAAATGTGTGACATACAGTTCATCAGCGTGGCGGACTTGCGAAGACACATATCGATGCAGGGCCACAGCGATCAGCCATCAGCCTACATGATTAGTACTGCAACAGGTTTTGAGCTGCTGCTGGAGGATACGGATGACAGTGATGAGGAAAGCACGGGGAGGTCATACACTTGCGATCTTTGTGATCTTAACTTCCGGCGGCGACGGGAAATGAGTGAGCACCAGTACTCGCTCCACAGCTTCGACAAACTACCGCATTCCTGCGAGCACTGCATTTTCAAGACAGTGGATAAGGTAAGATTGTAATTAATTATACCCGTTACTCGTAGAGTAAAAGGGTATATTGTATTCGTGCAAAAGTATGTAACAGCTAGAAGGAAGCGTTTCCGACCCCATAAAGTATATATATTCTTGATCAGGATCACTAGCCGAGTCGATCTAGCCATGTCCGTCTGTCCGTCTGTCTGTCCGTCTGTCTGTCCGTCTGTCTGTATGAACGCTGAGATCTCGGAAACTATAAAAGCTAGAAGATTGGCATTTTGCCTGCAGATTCTAGGAGTTCCTACGCAGCGCAAGTTTGTTTCAAAAAGGTGCCACGCCCCCTCTAACGCCCACAATCGCTTATATACGATTTTAAAAATTTCAATATTTCGGAAAAGTAAAAATGCAGTTTTATTGTGTTTATCAATACCTATCGAAATGTAGAAGAAATTTTTCAAATCGGACCATTCGTTAAAAAGTTATGCGTGTTCAAAGTTTCTATCTCCATCTCCCTCGCACACCCTTTACCTGAGTAACGGGTATCTGATTGTCGGGGCACCCGACTATAGCGTTCTCTCTTGTTTTATTTTATTTATTACTAAATGCTTTCTAATTGATCTTATTTAAGTTCATGCTGGATCAGCACCTTCGCACCCAGTGTATGAACACCGAAAAGAAGTTCGCTTGCTCGCGTTGTGGCTACAAGTTCATGTGGGAGGAGAACCTGACCCAGCATCTAGCCACCCAGCATCCCAAGCAACCCGCCGTTCCGGAGCAGCAGCCACCAATAAGAAGGAAGCGGCGCTTCCGCTACCAGTGTCCCCACTGCTGGCGCTCGTTTGTCGTGCAGCCCAGCCTGGAGAAGCATATTCGGGACATGCATGTGGCCAAGAAGAATCCCGGAAAGAAGTACCTCTGCTCGCTGTGCGGCCTGGAGTCGCTGACACCCAACAAACTTAACATCCATATGCGGCGCCACATGGGCGAGAAGCCCTTCAAGTGCGATCTCTGCGACATGCGCTTTACGGTCCACTACGAACTCAAGGTTCACCGCCGGAAACACACCGGCGAGAGACCCTACCAATGCACCTTCTGCGCCAAGGACTTTGCACGACCAGACAAATTGCGGCGGCACGTCTTTATGCACAACGTCAAGTCATAGGGTAATTAATTTATTGTTAATTGGTAATTAAAGTTTAATATAGAATGAATCCATTAATGATGAGTGTGACTCTGATGAGAGGGCACCTAATATATAGGTACCAAAATCTCTCAAATCCTCCAAATAATTCTACCAGAAAAGTATTCATTCATCTTTGGTGATAAAGAATTCGAATGCTCATCTGAATGCAATATCCGCTCTTAAAAGTTGAGTATCTGTAAAATGAAGAATGACGTCACGGTCATTAAGAGAGAAACCTAACGAGCTTTTATTCAGCGATTCACTTTGGGGTCCAGTTACTACTTGGTAGGCATTAGCATCAGACGCTAGCGCATCTAGCCAAACTTAACAACATGACGGATCAAACAACTCCGAAGTGGGTTAACAAAGAGATTTTCCATGGCTTGTTGGAACAGAGCAATCAAAATTTCAAGGCGATACTTAAATTTGTTCCCACACCGGCGATTAGCAAGGGGGAGAATTATTTGACAATCGTGCTACGTATACAAATTGAAATGCAGCTGAAAGGTGAGTAAGAATGCCGCAAGCGTCTTTTCAAATAACTTACGATAAGATTCAGATGATAGCACAGAAGATGTCAGCTACATACTGAAGATTCCCTTGGTGCCGGAAGATCAGGAGAACGATTTTCATGATATGTTCCAGGCCGAGATGGACATGTACGATCATCTCATCCCGGAATTGGAGGACCTATATGCCAAGAATACTTCAATCTCACCGAAATTCAAGCCACTGCATTTGAAGTTCCCAGGCACAGAGATAAAGAGCGACTACATTCTGTTGGAGGACCTGCGGAAGAAGGGATACAAGAATGCCGAACGGGCTAAGGGCTTGGAGCAATTCGAAGTGGAGGCAGCACTCAAGAAGTTGGCCCAGTGGCATGCAGCCTCTGCTAAAAGAGTCGTTGAACTCGGGGATTACGAACAGGGAATAAGGGAAAGTTACTTTACGAGCGAGCACCAGAAACTGCTGGATGATTTTAACATTAATTTCTGTATGCCCTTCTTGGAGTGTATGCAGAAATATAATCTGGATCCAGGACAGCTGGTCTTAATAGTGAGTTTTAAAAAAAATGTGATACATAAATTTATTATAGCAAGTAATTTCTTTTGCAGAGCGACTACACATCGAAATTGACGGATCTCAATATAGAGTTCGGAAAGAACGATCCCATGGAGTTGAGTGTGCTAAACCATGGCGATTTCTGGTGCAACAATTTCATGTTCAAATACAAGGATAGTTCAGAGGTGGAGGATGTTTGCTTTGTTGACTTTCAACTGCCTAAATATGGTAATCAAATTGATGCCATAAAGAATAAATGATTAAATAATAAAATTCATATTTTTAGGCACTCCCGCCCAGGATCTTTTCTGCATGCTAATGACTTCCCCCAAGTTCTCGATCAAGCTGGAAAAGTTCGACCATTTCATAGAGTATTATCACCAGCAGCTTGTCGAACATCTCAGTCTGCTCAACTACAATCGGAATGCTCCCACACTAGCTCAGTTTCACACCCATCTGCTCAGATACAGTCTCTGGGGTAAGACTTTTATGCGAAGCGTATTTCAGTTTGATTCTGAATGCAAACCTCTCGTAATTTCAGCTTTTATATGCGCACAACGAATGCTGCCCATAGTGCTGCTCCCGCCCGGTATCGATTCGAATATAGGCAATATAATGGGAAACTCGGAGGAGGCGATGGCATTCAAGCGTAAGATGTTTCTTCTGCCGGCTTACGTGGATCAGATAAAAGTCATATTACCTTGGCTCATTAACCGGGGTTATATAAGATAAACTGCATGCAATGATAAACAGGTTCTAGCAGAGCTCAAAGTGTAATAAAAGTATTATAATAAAAAATCAATTTAAACCTATAAATCACAAAACATATGAAAGATTTAGATAATATAGAGCTAGAAATAAATGTTTTGTAATTTTAATAATTTGGATTATAATTTGGATATTATTTAAAATAATAATGGCTTCGAGGCCCAATTTGGGGGATTACCACTAAAATGGCTCATTGTGAAATAAACAAGGGCAAACGCTTTTTCCGCTAACAAAATATTTGGAATGTTATTACTAAAGCTTTTGAGAGAAGATCGAGCTCTACGGAACTACGAAAGCTCCTCCCTGATATAAAAATATCTAATTCTCAGTTTGCGCCAGTCAACGCAAAACCGTCAAACGAGACGTATACGTGTTCTGCGTTTGTTTCAATAGTAATAATCCCGATTTAATCTACAATGGCGGCTAGTAAAGTGCCCGAATGGGTAAATGCGGAACTTTTTGAGGATGTTCTCAAATCGACTGTGGAGGATTACTCAAAAGTGAGGAATTTTAAGGCGGAAAGTGGTTCCGCTGCCGGCGACAACTACGCCACCATTATGCTACGAGTTAACATCGATGTGGAGCTGCAAGGTGAGTTGGGGGCGTGTTTGACGGGGGAGCTTTATTCATTCCGAATTTCTGCCCTGTAGATGGTACAATCAAACAGGTGTCTTACATGGTCAAGTTGCCACATCAGACGGAGACGTACAAGGCGATGATGAAGCACACGGATATCTTCGAAATCGAACGAACCATGTACAATCAGGTTGTTCCTGAGATGGAGGCACTTTACAAGGCGGCAGGTGTGGAGGTTACCTTTGGAGCCAAGAGCTACGATCTACAGAATGCCAAGAGCGAATACATAGCTCTGGAGGATCTTTGCACCAAGGGCTTTAAGAACGCTAATCGTCTCGAGGGACTCGATCAAGCTCACACGGAGAGAGTTCTGCGGAAATTGGCCCAGTGGCATGCTGCGACCGCCGTGAGAGTGGCCACCATGGGGCAGTATCCGGAAATAGTTCTGAAGGGATTCTTCAAGGAGGAGAACAAGCCGATGATGAACGAAATGATGAACGGCATGGGGAAGGTATTTCTCAAGTGCCTTGCAACCTATGAAGGCAACAAGGCCTACATAGAAAAAGTGGTAAGTTTTATCACTAATCTTTGCAAAATATTGTTTGATTTCCGTTTTTTATTAAACCCATTTAGAAAGCTCTGAACCCAGTAATAATAGACGAAATGTTCAAGTGTGGTGACGTCGATCCAACGGATTTCAATGTGCTGAACCACGGCGACTCCTGGTCAAATAACATTATGTTCCAGTACGATGAATTTGGTAAAATCAATGAGGTCTATATGGTCGACTATCAGGTCTCGAAGTACGGATCTGTTGCCCAGGACCTGCTCTACTTCCTGATTTCTTCTACTAAGCTGGAAGACAAATTGAGCAAATTCGATTACTATATAAAGGTGTACCATGATAATCTGGTGGAACACCTAAATATCCTGAAATATTCCAAGCCACTGCCAAGTCTGCGCGACATTCACAAGGTGCTATTCAAGTATGGTATTTTCGGTACGTATATCTTAGTATTGCTGTCATGAGATAATGTAATAATAATGTATTATAATTTTTCAGCTTATTCCGTGGCCACTGGTGTAATGGCGGCCGTTCTTGTAGATCCCACCGAAAGCGCCAGTTTTGAGAACTTCGTTGGCGACTCTGACGAGGGAGTGAACTTCCAGATGCAAATGTATGGTAATGACCGCTACCGAAAACACATTCAGGTCATTCTGCCCTGGCTGCTTAATCGCGGTGCTCTGGATATCAATTAGGAAAATTTCCTCCCTTCCCTAACTCATTCCGCTTAAAAGTATTAAATAAAACAAAGACAAATGCATTTTTATAGAGTTCGATATAATTATTTACAATAACTTTGTTTAATTTTATGCCAAATGTGTTGGAAAGCGACTCAGAACTTGGTAAACAGTTGGGCACAAATTCTTAGCCCAAAAGTAATCAAAGCTTGGGAACTTCTTCTCTGCGACCTAACGATGGATCATAAATAAGCCCAGTTATAGTGGTCATCGCCCCGAAACAGTGTATATAGTACATAACCTACAACTATTCACTTGTATCTTATGTATGTAATAATGTGATCAAAACAACAGAATTAGTTAAAGTGCAATTAGAAAAGCTTGTTTGGGAAAAACAGAGAGAATGCCCACTTGTTCTACGAACTGAGGTATAAAAGCTCCCCGAGCAGATATATAACTATGGATCCTCCCCAACTGGCCTCAGTCCACTCGTTCCAGCACAACTAGGCGTATACGTATTCTACTCTTGTATTGAAGAGCAAATAACGATTATCTATAATGGCGGCCAGTAAAATTCCCGATTGGATAACTGCAGAACTGTTCGAAGATATACTCAAGGCGAATGTGGAGGGATACTCGAAAGTCAAGTGTTTCAAGGCTGACATTGGATCAGCGGCAGGGGAAAACTATGCCACCGTTATGCTGCGAGTTAACATCGAAGTTGAGCTGCAGGGTAAGTCAGTTGGGGTAAAGTTCGAGCAAAATGTCTGATTTCCCTCCCCCAGATGGAAAATCGAAACCGGTTTCCTATATGGTAAAATTGCCCCACCAACTGGAGATCTTCCAGGAGATGATGAAGCGGACAAACATCTTTGATATCGAGCGCACAATGTACAATGAGGTAGTTCCAGAAATGGAAGCCCTTTACAAGGCTGCGGGAGTGGATATCACTTTTGGCGCCAAGAGCTACGATCTCAAGAATGCCAAGACTGACTATGTGGCCCTGGAGGATCTGGGAATTAAGGGATTCAAGAATGCCAATCGCCTCGAAGGACTCGACCAAACGCACACGGAGCGAGTGCTTCGAAAGTTAGCCCAATGGCACGCTGCATCGGCCGTGCGAGTGGCCACCAAAGGCCCCTATCCTGATATTCTATTAAACGGCTTCTTCAAGGAAGACACTCGTCAAATGATGACTGAAATGATGAAAGGAATGGGAGCCAATTTCGTTAAAAGCTGCGCTACCTACGAAGGCTACGAGATCTTTATAGACAAAGTCGTAAGTGTAAATACTTGAAAATTCTGATTAGTCTTGTAAATATTTTATTTGTTTCTGATTCTACCAGAAAGCCTTGCAGCCCGTGTTTGTCGATAAGCTTTTCGAATTCGCCAAGGTCGATCCCACGGAGTTTAATGTGCTGAACCATGGCGATTCCTGGTCGAATAATATTATGTTCCAGTATGACGCATTTGGAAAGATCAAGGAGGTCTATATGGTCGATTATCAGATTCCAAAATACGGAACCGTGGCCCAGGACCTTCTGTACTTCTTGCTCTCATCCACAAAGTTGGAGGATAAGCTCACAAAATTCGATTACTATATTAAGGTTTACCATGAGAACCTGGTGGAGCACCTGAAGATTCTAAACTACTCAAAGCCCATCCCCAGTTTGCGAGACATTCATTTGACGCTCTTTAAATACGGATTTTTCGGTAAGTATTTGCGGGTTTTTAAAGCTACATTCTAAATTATGCATCATATCCACTAGGCTATTCCGTGGTCACTGGTGTGATGGCTGCCGTTCTGCTGGATCCCACAGACTCGGCAAGTTTTGAGAACTTTATGGGTGATACTGAAGCGGGAGTGGACTTCCAGATGCAGCTCTACAACAGCCCTCGGTATCGCAAACACATCCAAGCCATCATGCCCTGGCTGCTAAATCGTGGCTCTTTGGATATCTAGATCAACCAACTAAATAATTTTTAGTTTTCACAAATAACAATCCAAATTGAGTCATAATAATGTGCAATCCCATGATAGTGTTATCTCTATTTATGTGCGATAATGGCAACGAGTATTTATAAACGTAAAACTTTCGACAATAAAAGAATCCAATCACTTAGTCAAAATCACAAAGTCACCGTGATAAGGTGTATTTTTGGAGGGAAAGCGGTTATAATAATGACATGAGGGATAAGCCAACCGTGGCTTTAAAATAATGTTGCCATATATGGGAGTAAAGAAAAATACACTTAAAATCACTGTTAGGCGTGACAAATAAACTTATTTCCAACAACATAAACTAAAAAGCTTTTTATGAAATACTTTATAAAATTGTTGGGGTAATGTTGGAAAAAACATATTTTGAAAAGAACATTTATTAAAATAATATACAAAATATTTTAATAATATTTATTTACTTAATAAAATTTTTGTTTTCATTTTACTATTTTTTAACAAGCGATCAAACATATACAGGTGCCGGTGACTTCCCAAACTAATTTGGAAGTTTGTTGACTCGAAAAGAGATAGAGATAGAAGTCGAAACCCATATAAGGTCATAAGCGTGTAGCAAAACAGAAATCCGAAAACATCGGCTTCATAAGCTCATATTTTTCAGTTCTCTCAATGAATCTCACTATCTACTCAAACGAAAAAGCTTACAATAAAATAAGAACCTAGTAACGGGCAAACTTGAGGTTCAAACATTTATGGCGAACAATTTAATAATATTCACCATATTTAATACTAATTCAATTGGACAATAAGGATTTAAAATAACATTAAAGCAATATATATTTTTAAGATTGTAGCCAATAGCATCGCTGGATCTTCTTCCTTTGTTCTTATACTTTAAATGTAGGTGGTAAACATCTTTAAAGACCGTTCCCTAATTTGGAACGAAAGAGACCACCATTCCATTTATGGACAAATTTACTCGCCATTACTCACTTAGTGAGAGATTTTTAAGAGACAGAAATGATACAAGTGAAATAATTATTATAATCAAAGAGAGAAGATCGATAGAAAGCCCTTAGTGAAGGCTCACCACTTTGTATAAGAATATGGGTCCTCGATGTCCGCAGTCAGTCAACACAACGCAGTGCAACCAATTAACTTACTTGTTCTTGAACTAAACTTCTCAGAAAGCCCTTACTGAGGCTTTTGTCGATAAAAGGTTTGAGTTTGCCAAAGTCGATCTCACGGAGTTTAACGTGCTGAGCCTGGGCCAACAACATCATGTTCCAGTACGATGCCTTCGGAAAGGTCAAGGAGGTATTCCTGGTGGATTACCAGCTGCCCAGGTACGGAACTGTGGCCCAGGACCTGCTCTACCTCCTGATCTCCTCCACAAAACTGGAGGATAAGCTGATGAAATTCGATCACTACATAAGGGTGTATCATGAGCATCTGGTAGATGCTCCTCAAGCCAGATCCTACCCTCAAGGACATTTATTTGGCGATTATCAAGAATGGATTTTTTGGTAATTACATATTTGAGTCCTAAACACATCCAAGTGGTTTTGCCTTGGCTGCTCAATCAATTGATTTTCATTTCTTTAATACAACTTCATTAAACCATCATAATTTTTTGCTAAAATTCGCTGTCTTCTTTGTACAATAGTCATACACCAACCTGAGTCATTAAAGAAGAGCGAATACTTTCGGGCATACGAATATTCCTTATATGGGCATAAACGAACAATCATAGCAAAACAAAACGAAAGACGACCACAAGCAAACTCATTTGTTTTCTTTCGCTTTATTAGTATCGCTTTTATAAAAAAAAGCTTTGGGTTTCGAAAGCAAAAGATACGAACCAATGATAAGTAAGTAGAGAGAGAGAGAGAGCCATAAAACGTATTCCATATAAGGAAGTAAGCGAAAGGGGTAGCAAAACAAATCCGAAAACAAGGGAGAACGCTATAGTCGAGTACTCCCCACTGTCAGATACCCCTTACTCAGCTAAAGGGAGTGCGAGGGAGATATAAAACTTTGATCGCGAGTAACTTTTTAACGAATGGTCCGATTTCAAAAATTCCTTCTACATTTCGATGGGTTTTGATAAACACAATAAAATTGCATTTTACTTTTCCGAAATCTTTAAAGGTGTGGGCGCCAGACACCTTTTAAAATCGTTTTAGGCGATTGTGGGCGTTAGAGGGGGCATGAAATAAACTTGCGCTGCGTAGGAAGCCCAAGAATATGTGTGACTAATCCTAACTTTTTAGCAGACAGACGTACAGACGGACATGGCTAGATCGACTCGGCTAGTGACCCTGATCAGGAATATATATACTTTATAGGGTCGGAAATGCTTCATTCTAGTTGTTACATACTTTTAATAATTTTAATTTTATGAAAGGTTTGGTGATATTGTATATTTATCGTTTGGGTATCTTTATTTATTTGTTTAATAACAGGGCAAAAACAAAATAAATATATATTTTTAGCATGATTAGAAAAGAAATACAAAATGCTGAATAATAATAATGTTAAACAAAAAAAAGTTATATACTTGAAAACTGCGATGTCAGGCTTAAAATTCATTTTTTGTAATTGTTTAGGCAAACTAAAGAGGAGGGATAACATGCATTGTCATTAAGAAACAATTTAGACTGTCTGTTTGGATCGAGATAGTGCTTATCTCTCACACTGAAAATCTGAGCCAACCGTATTTAAGTGAAGGCGCTGCTAAAGAAAGTTCACATCAAGTGAGATCAAGTCCAGTAGATTTTCCCAAAATGCCGCCGCAGACGAAGGACGAAGAGATTTGCCAGAGGGAAGTACAAATTCCGGACTGGGTGAAGCCAGAAGCATTTCAGGATCTGCTCAAAAATGAGGTCAAGGATTACAAGGAAACAATAGCCCTAAGGACCACAGCAGGAGTCGCTGCTGGCGAGAACTAGGCCACCGTCATGCTGAGAGTAGAACTGGATGTGGAGACCAAAGGTTTGTGCGTTTTTCCAGCAGCTTGGAAAGTAATCCCAAAAGAGAATTTTGCGTATTATAGATAAATCGAAAATTACCAAGGCATTCATGCTAAAAACACCCCACCATACTGAGGCCTATCGCAGACTTCTCGAAAAGTCGGATATTTTCGATGTGGAACGTGGAATGTATCTGGAAGTGGTCCCCGAACTGGAGCAACTGTATCGCGATGTGGGTCTGGAGGTGAAGTTTGGAGCAGAAGCCTACGAGATCGAGGCCAGCGACTACTATGTCCTGCTGGAGGACCTCAGGCCTCGAGGATTCCAAAACTCCGATCGCCTCCAAGGTTTGGACCAGGCTCACGCAGAAAATGTCCTAAGGAAATTCGCACAATGGCATGCCGCCTCTGCAGTTCGCGTGGACCTCAAAGGACCCTACAACGAGAAGTATACACAGGGTGTTTTCAAGTCGGAGGAACTTATTGATGCTTTTTGTCGGAGTGGTAAGAACTTGTTAAAACATATCGATCAATTTGAAGGACACGAGGTTTACATAAAAGATTTGGTAAGTTAACATGTATTTTAGAATCCTTAGATCTGTTTTTATCTTTTACATATTGTCCCACAGCACAGTGTCTCAGAAAAGTTATTTGATGTGGTAAATGATCTGAAAGAACCGAAATCCGACGAATTCAACGCCCTGAACCACGGCGATGGTTGGTCTAACAACATTATGTTCCAGTACAATGACAAGAACGAAATTTTAAGTACTTATTTCGTTGACCTGCAACTGCCCAAATGGGGATCCGTGGCCCAGGATTTGATCTACTTCCTGATTTCGTCAACTAGCCTGGACATTAAAACGTCGAAGTTCGATTATTTCATTTGGTTCTATCACTCAGAACTGGTTAAGCATCTACAAATTCTGAATTACTCAAAGACATTACCCACTTTGAGAAGTATTCGCGATGCTCTTAACAAATACAGTGGATGGGGTAAGTAGTATCACAATAATAAAAATCTAAATTATTTTCACAATTATCTCCATTCTGCAGCCTTCATCTGCGCTGCATGCGTAATGGGAGTTGTCCTGCTGGATCCCACCGATGATGCTGATTTCGACAAAATCCTATCGAAGGAAAACTCCAGCTTTATGAATTCCATTTACACAAACCCCAGATTCCGCAGACATATGGAAGTCCTATTGCCATGGCTACAGCACCGAGGGGCCCTAGAGTAAAAGCAGAAATCATTCTAAAAATCACTACAAGTATACTTAGGATATGTCGTTAAATAATTATGAAATAAACTTTATTGTGTCTGATTTAAAAACATTTTCCTTATTTCGACATCGGCACTTAAACTTTTTAAGTAACTAAAAAATTCATTTCATTTCTACAATCAAAGCACTTAAAAAGGTCTGCTTTTTATAGGGGTATGCATATATGCTTTATAGGTATATATTAATGTTTACTGCTAACAGTGCTCTTAACAGATAAGATAAATGCATTTATTGCACTTAGTAATAAATATCTTTTAAAATGACACTTTTCAAAATACTTCAAAGATAACGTTTAGTAATAACAATTCACATTTCGGATAAAAGATACGATTTTTATAAAGACAGCTTTTTCAATTAGAAATTATTTAATATTACTAAACTTTTGGGCAAAAAAATATTTATATTTTCCACCACTATGCTAGAAATCGCGCTGTCATTACG
The DNA here is from genome assembly GCA_037075285.1 of Drosophila lutescens. Lineage (NCBI taxonomy): Eukaryota > Metazoa > Arthropoda > Insecta > Diptera > Drosophilidae > Drosophila > Drosophila lutescens. The sequence goes on from JBAMCF010000681.1 coordinate 63,074, forward strand.
AGAATCTAATCTGCTGGGGGGATTGTATTAATAATTCTAGACGCATCCGCCGAGTAAAGGTGTAACAGACTGCCTTGTCACTTTGGCACAAGCGAATTAAAAACAGTTGGCTGATTGTTAGGTAAGAGATAAGGTTTATCGCTCGCATTATCACTAAGATTCCTCCACAAGTATTTAAAAGATGCGCGTAATACTCCAAGCTTCCAGTAAGTGCGCTGAAGTCATCGAGATCTGTTCAAAATGCCGCCCCAGACAAAAGACGAGGAGGTTAGCCAAAGGGCGGTCACAATTCCGGATTGGGTGAAGCCGGAAGTCTTCGCAGATCTGCTTAAAAGAAAGGTCAAGGACTACAAGGAGACGAAAAGCATGAGGGCTAAAGCAGGAGTCGCCGCTGGGGAGAACTATGCCACCATAATGCTGAGAATAGAGCTGGATGTGGAGACAAAAGGTTGGTACTCATGTATATTTATTATCCTTCCTTTATGGTCAAAAAAAATTCCCCTAGATAAATCCCAAACAACAAAGGCATTTATGCTAAAGACTCCCCACCCCTCTGAGATGTATCGCAAGATGATAGAAAAGACGGACATTTTTGATGTAGAGCGTGGAATGTATCTGGAAGTGGTACCCGAACTGGAGCAACTGTATCGCAATGTGGGTCTGGAGGTCAAGTTTGGAGCAGAAGCCTATGAGATAAAGGCCAGCGATTACTACGTCCTGCTGGAGGACCTTCGTCCACGGGGTTTCCGGAACATCAATCGCCTCGAAGGCATGGACCAGGCTCATACCGAGAGTGTCCTGAAGAAATTCGCCCAGTGGCATGCTGCTTCTGCCGTCAGAGTGGAAACGAAGGGTCCTTACGAGGAGAAGTACACGAAGGGTTTTTTGGAGAACGAGGAAGTTGTAGATGGGTTCTGTACTCGCAGCATGAAAGTTTTCATGGATAACATCGAGCTGTGCAAAGGTCATGAGACTTATCTAAAGGATTTGGTGAGTGCAACTAAACTCGCCTTATCCGTATCTCTGATTCTTATCTGTTATGTAACAATCGCTGCAGCAAATCGCCTCTGCCAAGACATTGAAAATTGTGGACAGCCTAAAAAATCCCGGGCCTGATGATTTCAAAGTGCTGAATCATGGCGATGGTTGGGCCAATAACATTATGTTCCAGTACAATGAGAAGAACGAAATACAGGACACCTATTTCGTCGATCTTCAAATCCCGAAGTGGGGCACAGTGGCGCAGGATTTGTACTACTTTCTGCTGTCTTCAACAAGTTTAGATGTCAAGACCTCAAAATTCGATTACTTCATTTGGTTTTACCACTCCGAGTTGGTCAAGCACCTAAAATTGCTGAATTACTCAAAAGAACCGCCCACTTTAAGGAGTATTCATGACGCTCTCAACAAATACAGTGGATGGGGTGAGTGTGCGCTTGTAAGCGATTGTGTTCAGATCTTATAGCTAAGCTATTATTGTAGCTTTCATCTGCGCTGCTACGATAATGGCATATGTTCTGCTGGATCCCGTGGAGGGCGCTGATATCGAGAAAGTCATGGGTGATGACGACACAGAGTTCAAAAAGTCGCTCTACGTTAATCCCAGATTCCGCAAACATATGGAAGTGCTATTGCCATGGTTACAACATCGGGGTGCTATGGAATAAAGTGTATGTTTCTACCCATTTATGTGTAGTTTTAGAAGTAAACGGATATAAATATTTTATTATAAAATGTTTGTAAAGATAGGAACGCAAGTTGTTAATTAATAGAAAATATACCTACATGTATGCAAGCCATTTTTAAACTATATCTTATAAAGATATATGTATCTAAGGCTCTAACAAGTAACTGGAACTTTCAAAGTTCTTAAAATGTCAAAATTGCGAAAAATGGACATCTAAGATGTGTGTTAAAAAGTTATGCAAAAACGAATAATCAATTTCATGAATTAATGGTAAATTGCAACATTATAGGCAAAATAATCTAATCTATTGGCCTATACATTTGTAATTTACCATTATTTCATGAAATTTATTATTATTTTTTCCATTACGTTTTGATTTGATATGGTATATCAGAAAGCCGTCAGTCCCAAGTATGACTACGTATATAGTAGTGTTCCAAAACATTTGTTTTGGCTTGCATGTGTGCCTTTGTACACTTTATGCATATTTTGTTTGTATAGTTTGGAACTTTGGAAACAAGTTGTTTTGAGAACTCTCTGTTTGCCGGCACTCTCTGTTTTGTTTGCTCAAGCTTTTTGAGCTTTTCGGTATTAGACAAAGAGATAAAGGAAAAATAAGTTTGTGCCACCAGCCGGCAAATTGACATTCAGTTTGTTCACGATGTCGGAGGAAACAGCACCGGTTAAACTGCCCACCTGGCTGAAGGCAGAGCTATTTGAGAAATTGCTAAGTGAACGATTCGGCGATAGGTATGTGGGAATCAAGAGCTTCAAGCCGGTGGCTGGTCTCAAGCCGGGAGAAAATTACTCCACCATTATGCTACGCCTCCACTTCGAAGTCGAGCTGAGTGGTAAGTGTGAGTCATTCGCTTGGCCAAACAATGGAAAATAACGCCAAGATTTTATCATCAGATCACACCACCGAAAATGTGAGCTATATGCTGAAAACGCCGCACGATTTCGAGATGTACCGCGAGATCCTGAAGAAGAACAACATGTTTGTGGTGGAGCGGGATGTCTTCCTGCAGGTGGTTCCCGAACTGGAGAAGATGTACAAGGACGCGGGTCTGGAGGTCCAGTTTGGGGCCAAGGCCTACGAAATCCAAGCCCCCGATGATTACGTTCTGCTGCAGGACCTTGGACCCTTCGGTTTCAAGAACGTCGATCGGCTGGTGGGTCTGGACATGGCCCACACCAAGAGTGTGCTTAAGAAGATGGCCCAGTGGCATGCGGCCTCGGCCAATAGGCTTCATCTCAAGGGTCCCTACACCCAACACTATTTGCAACCCACCTATACGGATACAATGAGGGAGAATATCGAACAGGTGGCTGAGACCTTGGGAAAGTACCTCCTCAAGTGTCTGCCTCTCTACGAGGGCTACGAAGAATATAGCGAGGCGGTGGTAAGTATTATTTTCGAAAATGTATAATTTATGGATTATAACTTATTAAAATACGATTACTTTGCAGCACAAGATCCATCCAAAAATAGTGGATCTTATTTATGGCATGAACACGCCGGATCCCAAAGATTTCAATGCTTTGAATCACGGGGATTGCTGGACCAACAATATTATGTTCAGATATGAGGACGAAAACCCTGTGCCAGCTGAAACCTACTTTGTGGACCTCCAACTGCCCAGGGTGACCTGCGTGGCCTTTGATCTTATTTACTTCCTCCTGGGGTCGACGCAATTCGACATCCAATTGAGTCAGTTCGATTTCTTCATCAAGTACTATCACGATCAGCTGGTCGAGCACTTGCGATTGCTCAAGTACCCCGAGGCCAAGACCCCCTCGCTGCGATTCCTGCACACTCAGCTGTTGAAATATGGTAGCGTTGGTAAGGCGAAAAGCTCTCTCTGAAAAGCTGGGAAATTATTATTTTTTTGTTTTCTATACTCATAGGATATCACGTTGTTCTGATGCTCTGCCCACCGGTGCTACTCGATCGAACTGATGATGCCAATTTGACCGATTTCGTCACCGAATCGGATAATGGCGATGGTCTCAAGATGGCAATGTACTCGAATGCCCGCTACAAAAAGCATGTTAGCGCCATTCTAACTTGGCTTAACAACCGAGGGGCCCTTCAGTTCTAACTGTGGCCGTACAGATGCATTGGAGTATTAACATTTTAGTGGATGGGTTTGCTAACATAAAAACTATATTACTAATCTAAAGTATAAAGAAATGATATTATACGACAACAAATAAGCAAATTGTACTTCATTTAAAAATAAAATTGAACTTTGTATAAAACTGTTATTTATTTATTAAAAAAGTCTTGGCTTAAGATCAAAGCAGCAGTTAAACTGGAAACAAGCAAAATTATTTTATTTTGTTACCGGTTCTCAATAAGCACAGAGAGAAAAATTGGTTTTGTTTAACGATAAATTATAAGTATAATTTTTCTGTAGTAAAATCTTCAAATATATTTTTAAACATCTGAATTTAAACTAAAACATATATAATTTAAAAACAAAAATTTCAAAGAAATTATGATGAAATCGATGGCATGATATCGAAACTCGTGTCAACCAACTGCTTCCTGTTCTATGTGATTAATCTAAAAACAGTTGTTGTGTTATTTTACATGTACATATAACCAACAGCTGATTAAAAGCTTGCGTCCAAAATTTTTAGTTTTCCTACCTACAAAAAACCCACCTAACGTGTGAATTGTAAGGTACTTACTTTTGGACTTTTCACTATGGAAAGACGTATCGTTTTAAGTTGAACAGAAAGTTGAGTTGATTCGTAAAAAGAAAGCAAACCATATGAGTATCAAAAATTATTTAATAACTTGCCCATTAAAGGCCAATCACATTGAATGCCTTGTTTATGCCTATATTTAGTATGGTGGGATTACTAAATTATTCTAATAATAATTTAATGAGTGTGTGGCGCTCGTGCAGAAATCACAGAAAACCCCTGGAAGGAAGGGGTGTACGTCTGTCTATCTATCTACCCGTCACATGTCACGGCAGCAAACAGCAATTAATGAGGAATCACTAAATAATTAGAGCGAATGGCGAGCGCAAAGAGGAACAAGGGTGGCCGATAAAGAAGTCGAAACAAGAAACAGTTTTCGTTATCAATCAAACAATTGACGGCGTTCGCCTCCATATCATATATCACTTACCTCTCGCTCTGGCACACACTATCTCCCTCCCGCTCTCGCCACCGCAGATTGCCACTCTTTTTTCGCCGGTTTTGGCGAACTGAATTACAAAATAAACTTCAATCGAATGCATGCGATAAGAAATTTCTTTGCCCATAGCCAAATCGGGGCAATAACGCTGCTCCCGACTATCGCGACTCGTATTTCCCACTCGACAGTTGCGCGGACTGCAGTCGATCTATCAGAACGCTCCGTTTACCTATTAAGGAAAAAGGTTTGCTACCGCTGTGTACTTTCCCAGTGACATATTCCCTGTCTCGAGGGCTCCAATCTCTTAGATTTGATTATCAGAAATGAAGAGTTCTATAAAAGCATAGCTCAAATTGGGCTAACCATCTAGTGTAACAACTTGTATTGTGCTGAAAACGGCGAACTAGAGTGAAATTAGTTTAAAACCCAAGTATAGTGAATACAAATTATTAAAAGTAAATTTTTCGCAGCCCACAGTCAATATTTGATCCTGACCCAGGTAGGATACCTCATTCACTATGTCGTAATGCACAGCAGGTGTTTCACTACCTGACATGTGACCTGATTTATGATTTTTGTTCATTAAATAGCGATAATTCTGATAATTGCCTAATCATTGAAAGCCCCACAAACGGTTGGTAATTAACGGCATTCGAATGAGCACAGTTCGTTAAATCACGTATTCGTAACTATATTGATGATTATTTGCTTGAATTTATCTAAAGGAACAAATATATTTTCCATGAGTAGTACCAGCTAACTACATATACCAGAAAACCATAGATTATCAGGTACTGCACCAACTATCTTCAAGTATTAATAAAAACACTTGAAAAAGACATTAGTTCACCAGCTATTACTAAGTATTTGCGTTTCTTAAAGTAGCAAATCCATTTATATAAGTGTTCTAAGACTGTCCTGTCTTTTCTTAGAAAATCTCATAGAAACCGTATTCGGTTTGATGGTCCTTCAGATGTATAGAAACATTTTTACTGCTGCAATAAGTGTAGTTGATACGATATGGTAATAATTCGCCGACGCATTAGACCCCTTCTTCAAGATAAAGTTCTTCGCCTCAAATGATGCAATTTCTAAAAGTATTCACATTTATGGGATGGGTTGGGCGAAGAGCAGAGCAGAGCATTTTTTTATTCAAATATTCTGCGCCTTTTGCAAAACAAAAATGCAGTGGCGCCACCTATGTTTGATATTTGCTCTAACGGTCGTTGTGTATACGACCTGTTAGCCATGTTAACCGTAGAGTAGAAGCCTTTGAATCGTTGTTATCAGCCCGTCGTTTGTGTTGATCAAACATTTTAAATCCAAGTAAATAATTCGGTGTCTTTTATGGCAGATTCATAATGTCTGAGGCCACCAATACCAATGGACACCTTGAGGTGCCAGCCGATAATCTACCCAAATGGCTGCCCAACATCACTTTGGAGAAGGCGGTTCAGGCGCTGATCGGGGACTTTGAGAAGGTCATTTCGATTACCCCCCAAAAGGGCAGCGGCGAGGGCGAGAACTATTCATCCCAGTTCCTGCGACTGTTGGTGGAAGTGGAGCTGTTTGGTAAGTGAAAATGAAATAAATAAATTTGATGGATAATACATAGTTTGTTCCTTTCAGATCACAGCACCAAGAGCCTTTCATTCGTGCTGAAGGCTCAGCACAACAACGAGGTGATGGCCGCCATTCTGACCAGGCTGAAGCTCTTCGAGAAGGAGGATCAGATGTACCACAGCATTCTGCCGAAGTTCGAGAAGCTCTACGCGGATGCCGGCAAGCCGATTCAGTTTGCTCCCCAGGCCTTCAAGGTGGATCGTGACCTTGGAGTGGACTACATTCTGCTGGAGGACCTGCACCGCAAGAACTTCAAGAACGCCAATCGTCTGGTCGGTCTGGATCTGATTCACATGCAGAAGGTCCTCGAGAAACTGGCCGCCTTCCATGCGGCATCCGCCTGCTATGTGGAGCACCATGGATTCTTTGGCGAGGAGTTCACGGTGGGAGTTTTCAGTGAGGCCAACCGCCAGTTGCTGCAGGAATTCAATGCGTCCGGTGCCTTTTTGGCCCAGCTCAAGAAGTGGAAGAATGCCCAGAAAATCTACGAGAAGCTGGTGAGTATATTTTGATTGGAAATCGAAACATTCCTTATAAATATCCCTTTGGATTTTTCCAGGCTGATAGCGATGACTACTTGGTGGATCGTCTGCTGCAGGATCAACAGTACAATGCCAGGGAATTCAATGTGCTCAACCATGGCGACTGTTGGGCCAATAACATAATGTTCCAGCACGATGCTTTTGGAACCATTAAGGAGACCCTCTTCGTGGACTTTCAAGTGGGAAAGTACGGAAGTCCGGTAAGGCTTATACATTATTTCTATAAATTCTCTGCTAACATCTTTATTGTCCCCCTACAGGCCAATGATCTGTACTATTTGATCTTGTCTTCGGCTGCCCCCGAACTGAAGACCGCCAAATTCGACTACTTGGTGCGCTACTATTTCGATAATCTGGTCGAGAATCTAAAGCTGCTGCAATACCACCGACCACTGCCCAAGTTGAAGAACCTGCATGCAGCCCTCTTCCGGCACGGATTGGCTGGTGAGTATTGAAATTAAAACTTAATGATAAGATTGGATAAGATTCATAAGTCTTTGTCGACAGCTTATATGGTGGTCTCCAAGGTGCTGCCCGTCGTCATGCTGGAGAAGACCAATAACGCTAATCTGGAGAGCTATATGAGCGACGAGTCGAAAATGAAGAACGCCATGTTCACCAACCCGAAATATGTCCAGGTGATAACAGAAGTGCTGCCATGGTTGGACAACCGCGGCCTGCTCGACTGGAAGTGATTACCTCCCAAAATGACATAATGATGGATTCGTACTATAATAATGCTTATTTAATGGCGTCATCTACAAATTGTTGGAACGTTGAAAGGTTAATAAACAACTAATTGTATTCGAAATAACCTTTGACTGTCTATTAAATATTGTGTCTCCTGAATACAAAACAAATTTAATGCCAGCTTGAGCAGCTTCCCTAAGAAATTTCACTCAATAGTTACATAGTTTTATATCTATTAAATTCAGGGGTAAAAATCTGCCAAGTGATTTTAGAGCGATGAAAGTACCGAAAACTCCCGATTGGGTTTCCACTCTGTCCCTGAACCAGGCGGTTGCGTCCATCCTGGGGGACGGAGACCACATCCTGACGGTCATTCCAAGCATTAACCACATGCAGTTCCGGAACTGCACGGTCCTCGTTCCCATCCGGGTGAAAGTCCAGTTGCCGGACTTCACGGTGAAGAAGTTATCCTTTGTGCTGAAGGCTCCGCATGGCAGCGACTTTCAGGCGAGGGTGATGAGTCAGCTGAAGATGTTCCAGCGGGAGCACCAGGTCTACCACAATCTTCTGACCAAGTTGGAGCAGCTATACAGGGAGGCGGGCAAAGAGATATCCTTCGGACCGAGGGCTTTCAAGCTGGACCACGCCATCGGTGTTCAGTACATCCTGCTGGAGGACCTCAAGTCCCGTGGATTCCGAAATGTGGAGCGGCACGAGGGATTTAATGAAGAGTGCCTGAAACAAGTGCTCAAGAAACTAGCCCAGCTGCATGCCGCCTCCGTAGTATTTGTGGAAAAGAATGGAGCCTTCGGCAAACTTCTGGCCAACGGAGTCTACACAACGGCCAACCGATCCGTTCTCCGGGAGCTAACCGATCCGGACACCTTTCTTTCGCAGCTGCGACGGTGGCGCATGGGCGACCATTTCCACAAGCGATTCGTGGAGAAGGAGAAGCACCTAGTAGATCGGATATTGGAGCTCCATGCCCCAAATCCCGAGCAGTTCAACGTCCTAAATCACTGCGACTGCTGGGTGAACAACGTAATGTTCAAGTTCGACGACATAGAGCATGTGGAAGATACCGCCCTGCTCGATTTCCAGGTGGTCAAATATGGCTCTCCGGTAAGTATTATGCTACACTGATAGCAAAAACGTAGTAAATCCATTAATATAATTTTTAACTTTAATAATAATATTATAATATTTTTATTGAAAGTACTATAATCAACTACTTTAATTTTTAGGCCATTGATCTTTACTATACCATCCTTTCATCCGCCGAGAAGGACATCAAGCTGGTTCAGTTTGATGATATGGTGCAGTATTATTTCTACCATTTGCTGGATAATCTCAAAGTTCTGAATTGTCAAGGCACCCTTCCCCAACTACCGGATATTCGCGATTCTCTAAACAAGAATGGCCTGGCTGGTGAGTTAAACAACACTATTAAGTAAAGTAAATCTAATCAATAGGACTAATTTCAGCCTATGTGGTGGTGACTCGGGCTCTGCCCATTGCGATGATGAATCAGTTCGAGGACGAGGTCAACGAACGATACGCCTCCAAAATGAAGTGTGCCATGTTCACCAACCGAAAATACATCCAGGCGATGAAGGAAATTCTGCCCTGGATGGAAGAGCGCTTTCTGCTCAATTAGGTCTTAATGAAATTAAAATATATTGAGAGCCACACTGTTTTTATTAAAATGATTGCATTTTTCTATTAAAATTTCTTTGGTAAGATTTAATGAATGGAATAACTAATCATATAGGCTGTTCATTTCAAAATGCTGTTAAAAAAAGATTAAATTACCGTATCAATACTGTTTGGACTGATTTCCTTCTTAAGCGCCAGTCATGTCGCTACGCCATTTTTACTCATTATTTCGAATGTTCCTCATCGGTTACGTTTGCTATTGATAACGACATAATCGTTAACGACAAACTAACTTTAATTGAGCCTCAATCTACACTGATTATATTTATTATCAGGCCACCACGACCACAAGCAAATACTCATGGCACACTCCCTGAACTTGGACGAGCCTCAATTGTTCCAATTCTGAATGACTACGCTGGTTCAACAAAGATTTCTCAGTTGTACAATATACTACATTGCTAGGCCAGAATATGTGTATGTATGTACAGAAAAAGGCGACAATGAACAGCACTATGCGGAATTTTAATCAATTTGTTGGACCACAATCAGCTCTACAAAATACCAAGAGATATACATACGGATAGAATTACAACTGGTTCATCAAATTTTATTATTTTAACTGCTTGTTATTACTGGATGAATCAATTGATGTAGTACTATTAGAAAGCTCAATTATGACAGAAACTGTAATATTTTATAGGTACTTATAGATGTAGATTATAAATAACATCAAATCGCTACTTTTTTGCTAATAACCGTTACCCTTACATTCAAAGTACTTCATTCGGTATTTAACCTGGGCCAACGGGCCAACTTTAGTATCACTTCGTTGCTTCGATTAAGCAGATCTCCCTTGTAACGCACATTGTAACCGGGACTTTAAAACCTCTACTTAGCGGTCGGTGAATGATAACCATCGAAATAAATTTATTAAGTACAGTGTAATCATGCCCCCAAAACCAATCAATCCTAACGAACACTTGGTCATTTCCGAGTGGATAAATGAGGACTACTGTGAACTGATTGTGGACTGATTGTGAATTTTCAATAGCCTCTGGTGCCTTATAGATGGAAGTCAGGGAGCCATGTCGTAAACGGGACTGGATATCAACAAGGGTGTTGCGATGGTGAATCAGATGGGAATGTTTCCCAAGGAGAAGGAAATGTACAAGGACATTATTCCGCAGTTTGTGAAGCTGTACAAGGAGGCTGGGCAGGATATTGAACTCGAAATGATGAAAAGTTCTACAAATCCCTGATTACGGCTGAAAATAAAGCGATGGCTACCAAAATCAAGGAGATGCGAGACACTGGTTTCCTCAAGGCAATGCGCGAATGGGACATTCCAGATGTGGACATTATATTATGTTTAATTACAAAGAGAACGGGGAGATTGATCGCACCATTTTTGTTGACCTTCAGCTGTGCAAGTGGGGTTCTCCGGCGCAGAATCTCCTGTACATGATCATCACATCGGCCTCGCTGGACATTAAGAACCAGGAATTCGATCACTTTATACAGATCTATCACGAGCGCTTAGAAGAGTGCCTGAAGCTTCTGAACTACCCAAAAAGAATTCCTACGCTGAGGGATATGCACACCATGATGGAGTGATGGTGATCACTTTGATGTCCTCGGATAAAGATTCCAATATGGATAAAATGATGGCACCCCGCCCCGAAGCTGATGCTTTATATATTGCATTCACGATGGCTCTTACAAAAATTAAAAATAAGTTAGAATACGATTTTTAGAACACTTTGTAGACTTGATGAAAATGTATCCGAAATTCATAGTTCTTCAAGATTGTGAATGAAATTTCATATGTCCACTGGGAACGCCGTTCATTTTAATGACAAGCACATAGTGATAAGATAAGTTGGAAAGTTGGTTGATTCGTAATGCCTAAAACAAAAGCGTAACCTACAAATGCGTTTGCAAGGGGTCAACGATGATTTCTTTTACGGCTACGGCTATCCAGAGATATTGGAAGCGATTACATGGTTCTATTCTATTATTACCTTTGTTCTACAAAACATCTAGTATCGTCAGTCCGCCTAAACAAAAACCAGTTTACGCTATCAGCTCGGCCCAAACACATAGACGTAGGCACACAAACCGCCACACTTGCCTACACGGGGTCTATTAGTATAAAAGTATGGCAATCGCACGGAGGGTTCAGTATTCGTTTGTCGTTAGAAATCGTCGGACACAGCCGTAGTCTTTTCTCCCAGCGGGAATTCAAATTCAATCTAGAAATCCACAAAGTCGGTCAGTAATAAATAACAATTGTGGCAAATTTGGTGGGCGGTTCGGAGACAATCATTTAATGCGGAAATAAACTTTTCTCCGTGCAAAATCAACGGAAATATTTGTTCCCGCATTTGAGACATACCTAACCCAATGATTTAAAGCTGGTTAAGCAAGGGATTTTTAATAAATTGAAAATTGAAAATAATTATATCACGTTTACAAACATGTGTTTTAGTGTAAATAAAACAGAAAATATTTAAAAATTAAACTATGTAAACTTATGTAACGGAATGTGTAAATAAAAGCGTGTAAATGCCAATCTAAATAAGACAAAACAGAAAGAAAATAAAGTTTTTATATTTTCGACTTTAGTCACCCATCAATCTGTTCACTTTTAAGGTTTTCACGTAATAAGCTGCTTTCTCGGTCGTAAACAGTAATTAAAATGAACGGGAATTGTAATGAAATTGTTTAATTACTTTGATCTTGAGCCGCTGATCATTTCCGTCAAGAGTCAATTAATTGATTTCCACGATTACAGCATCAGCACAAAAATGTCGCCGAACAGCAACTCGGAAACGCCAATCAATCCCAACGAGCACCTGCACATACCAAAGTGGGTGAATGAGGACTACTTCCTGCCGATTCTCCAGAAGGATGTGGAAACCTTCGACAAGATTGTCAACTTTACACCCATTGCGGCCACCGCTCCTGGGGAGAACTATACTTCCATTATGATACGGGTCATTGTGGATATACTGCTAAAGGGTGAGTAAAAAAAACTGGATTTATTTACTTAAAAAAATGTAACTCTGCACGGAGAAAAAATCCATTAATTTTATATTCAACATGACTAATTATGGAAATGGTACATTCAACTACTTTTGTTAGTATACCGATTTTAAATCAATATGAAATTTTCAATTAAACTCTAGGAAGCTTGTCGTAAATACTACTAACATCCTAACTAATATTTTTTACACTAATTTAATTATCCTTAAATTAAAATATTTAATTAAATTTATTTAAAATATTAAATACGACATTTTATTCCACTTTTCATCAGTGTAGATTTTTCTTTACTAAAATATAACATAATTACAATTTCTTATACTTAAGCCCAGAGAAATGCCAAATATTTATGTAGATTTTCTTTATTTTCAGATGGTAGCGAGCAGAAAATCTCGTATATTTTGAAAACCATGCTGGAGGCGGACAGTGGAGCGGATGTGGTCAATGGCATGGGATTGTTCCCCAAGGAGAGGAAAATGTACGAGGTGCACATACCGCAGTTCGTTAGGCTCTACAAGGAGGCGGGCCTGGAAATTGAGTTGGCGCCCAAGTGCCTGCATGTCGAGGCCAACGCTGAGTTGATTACCCTGGTTTTCGAGGATCTGAGCCGGCAGCGATTCAAGAATTTCGATCGGCTAAAGGGATTCGATATGCCTCACATGCGGCATGTGCTCCGGAAATTGGCCGAACTTCATGCCGCCTCCGTGGTGGCCAGGAAATAAATGGACCCTACGATCCTCTGTACTCCATGTCGATGTATAACGAGCAGAGTCGTGCACTTTTCGAGTCTCTGGGCGAGATGCGACAGGCGATATTCTTGAAAGCGATGAGGGAGTGGGAGCTGGAGGGTGTCGAAAGATACATTGCCAATATGTGGAGCCCCTGGAAGTGTTCGAGGAAGCCCTTGCCATCAATCAGGTCGACGAGACCGAGTTCAATGTGCTCAATCACGGTGACTGCTGGTCCAACAATATCATGTTCAATTACAAGGACAACGGTGAGATCGATAGAACCATATTTGTGGACCTGCAGATCGGCAAGTGGGGCACTCCGGCCCAGGACCTTTGGTACCCTGATCACAACCTCCGCCTCGCTGGACATCAAGGTCAAGGAGTTCGATCACTTCATTCAGATCTATCACGAGCGCCTGGCGGAATGCCTGAAGCTGTTGAACTGCTCGAAACCCATTCCCACTCTCAGGGATCTGCACATCATGATGCTGAAGTATGGATTCTGGGGTGAGTTGGATATTTAATTGGATATTTAGTGGCATAATAATAAATTTACTGATTGTAGGACCCCTGACCGCCATGGGTGTGATGGTGGCCACACTTATGCCCACCGACAAGGATGCCAACATGAAAATGATGATGGCCCCAGGACCCGAGGCCGATGCTGTGCGTTACAAGACCTTTATAAATCCCTACTACGCCAGGGCCATGAAGTTGCTTTTGCCGTTCTTCGAGAATAAAGGACTTTTGAAGTCGGCATAGGTTTTATTTTATGTAGCCCCATTGTACATTATTTGTGATATCATAAACCATAGGATCGAGCAATAAATAAGCAAATTTTATTTAATTCAAACATACTTTTGACCGTTTCCCCAATGAAATCGCTGGCTTGGACCTTGGACAGTAACAATTCGCTTGGCGATCGTAGAAAACAATCATCATGACTGGCTAAAAATGGACGTGCGGTGAGCTTGGAATAGGGGCTTTTTTTATTGAGCCCCAAGAGAAGAGCAGTTCATCAATCAGTATTTTATTTTATTAAAATGTAAATTCTTCAATTCTCTAAAAATTTGTGGGTGTCAAAATAGTGACGTATGTGTCAAAAGCAATACGCAGTTGTTGATCGTTGATATCACTCAATCAATTAACGGAAATTGACATTGTCAAAGCGATAACTATTTATTAGACTCGTTTCGCACAATTGGAAAATTGATAAACTAAAATTAGCAGAGTCCACAGATTTGTCTATAATCTTTTTTTCATATCTAATAATCTGATAAACCTCAAAACCACACTTGTTTTCCACATTCCATAGAAATGGTAGGTATTTCGTCTTTATCTATTTACCGCTCATTTAATCAGTCGTAAACCTCACATAAAATAAGTGCACTCCCCACAGATGGCATTGAGCGTAATATGGCTGGGTGACTGCGTTATAAATGGGGTTTTAATTGCCCGCGGCAGTCGGACTACATATATAATTAGGAACACGCAAATAATTCTCATTCACGGGGCTTCCAGATGAGCGAGCATAGAGCGATGGAAATTAGCGATTCAAATGAGGCAAACATTTAAATTGTTTGTTTTTGT
>JBAMCF010000682.1:2500-30186 GCA_037075285.1 Drosophila lutescens
ACAAAAATCGTAAAACCAAATCTGTGGAGCCTCTTTGAAGAAAATACGGTTTTCGGTGAGCAACAACGCCCAAAAAAGAATAAGAAATGTTTAAGATCGGCAGAAGACTTTATTATTTGAACTTTTCCCTCATGATGAGAAGAAACTTCCCGCACTTGCATCCAGCAATAGTCGCCTGCATTCCTTCATCCCAGAAACCTTGGTAGCGCTTTTCAAAATGATGATTTTAACACTTGAATCAAAAACATATAGAGTACATAAACAAAAAGTAGTGGAAAAAAATCGGTGGAGCCTCTGAGAAGAAAATTTTTCAGTTCTTGATTCAATTAAGAGCATTTAAGCAATCTTTTCGTAAAACTTCTTTCGAAAAATAGCCGTTTCCAAAATGTGCAAAAATTCTCCCAAAAGGTTTTGTTACGTTTGCGGGTGTTATATCCTCAACCCAAAAAAGTGTGTTAAAATTACCGACACCATATTAAGTGCTTACAAGCAGTACTTCGGCATTGAACCAAATAACGTAACTAAACCATGGACTCCTAAGTCAACTTGCCGCACATGCTCAACTCGGTTAATTTTGTTTAAAAGTGGAAAGGAAAAATATTTAACGTTTGGAAGGCCGGTTCTGTGGAGAAATCCAATGGATCACAATACTGATTGCTATTTTTGTTTGACGAGTGTCAGAGGTGGAAAATATGCCAAATTAGTTTACCCCGATGTAGCATCAGTATCCAAAGTAGAACCACATTCTTCGCATTTTCCAAAGCCAAGAATCAACCGAAATAATAATGATGAACCAGTTGATAAAGAGACGACAAGTTATTCGAGTGAATCTGAACATTCAGAATCTGAAAATTCCCTCATGAAGCTTATGAGTCAAAAAGATCTCAATGACTTGTGTCGAGATTTAAATTTGTCGAAAGAAAAGTCCGAAATTCTTGCTTCCCGATTAAAGGAACATGGTTTTTTGAAAGCGGAAACTCGAATTTCATTTTACAGAAATCGAGGCAAAATTTTTGAAAAATATTTTTCAAAAACTAAGGATTTTTGTTTTTGCAATAACGTTTAAAGCACTAGGAGAACATCACAATCCTGCTGACTGGCGTTTATTTATTGACGGAAGCAAGTATAGCGTTAAAGCTGATTTACTGCATAAGGGAAACGAAAAACCATCAATACCTATTGGTCATTCCACTAACGTCAAGGAAACATATGAGACCATGAAGCTGCTTCTGGAACTAATTGACTACAAAACCTACAATTGGAAAATATGTTGTGACTTGAAGGTTGTTGCCATACTCACTGGTCTCCAAGGTGGATACACAAAGTTTAGCTGCTTTTTGTGCCTCTGGAATAGCAGGGCAGATGCTTTACATTTTTCACAGCATGATTGGCCAAATCGAAAGGATCATGTCATCGGCGAAAGTAATGTCCTTAAAGCAGCCCTTGTCCGTGCAGAGAACGTTATTCTTCCACCGCTGCACATAAAACTGGGTTTGATGAAAAATTTTGTAAAAGCAATGGCGAAAGATCCGCACAGCAAAGGTATGAAGTACCTTAGAACGAAATTTCCAAAGCTATCCACGGAAAAAGTCAAAGCCGGTATATTTGTTGGGCCGCAAATAAAAAAATTGTTCGCAGACGAACATTTTACAAATTCATTACGACCTGCAGAAAAATCGGCTTGGAACGCTTTTCAGGAAGTGGTTCACGGATTTTTGGGAAACGAAAGAAAAGATAACTTCAGTCATTTAATTAAGACCATGATGAAATCCTTTCACGCCATTGGTGAGTGGTATAAACATTTAAATAAAATTACAATCCTTTAAGTTAGTCATATGCCTTAACACAGGTTCGCGAATGTCTCTTAAAATGCACTTCCTTGACAGTCATTTGGATTTCTTTCCGTTGAACTTGGGGGCAGAAAGTGATGAACAAGGAGAACGGTTTCATCAGGATATGTCATCATTTGAAAAGCGCTACCAAGGTTTCTGGGATGAAGGAATGCTAGGCGACTATTGCTGGATGCAAGTGCGGGAAGTTTCTTTACATCATGAGCGAAAAAGTTCAAATAATAAAGTCTTCTTCCGAGCTTAAATGTTGTGTGGAGTCTTAAAACTCCCCACAACTCTCGAGGCAGGAGAGCCCCTAGGGACAGCGAATGCAGCGAGAATGCGGAGAGCGATGACGCCGAGATGGAGCGCCGCCGCCGCAGTGATCTTGAGTCGAAGAAGGCGCAACGCCAACCAGGCCTGCCGCCACAGCCAGCTGACGAACGAACCAATTCCAGCGAAAGTGAAACTAAATAAAGTTTTCCGATTTGTCCCAATCGGATATCTTGCATTTCCTTGGGTAACGGGCAATTACGCAATAAAATTTGGTGGGTCGAACACACAACTTCTCTTACCACCGGGAAAGTGAGAGTTTTAGAAATCCTGTTCCTCTTAGCAAGCACTGGTGTAGGAAAAATGCAAATTCCTTTGGAAAACCATCTACAAGCCTCACTCACCCCTCACTTTTTGTGTCACCCCGTGTATTTCGCAACCAGAGATTGAAAAAATGTGAGGGGTGTTGAGGTACTGTTCCTTCCGCTTATATGCTGAAACCTCATGAAATTAACATATTTTAGACATGCATTTTCGAAAACCATATTTTCTTCAAAGATGCTCCACAGATTTGGTTTTACGATTTTTGTTTAAGTACTTTAAATGTATTTGAAATATGTATAGGTATACTACTTAATGTACAATAAATACTCCTATTTTGTTCATATGTCAAAAAGCAAACTACCAAAAGCAGGCCACTTGCCTTTAAAAGCATTTTTTGAAATGGGTTGTTTCACTAAAAAATGCATATCTCCTAGAATTTGCACTCCATTTGCAAATATATGGCCTTAACTCGTTAACAACAAAAGGGCCTATAGATCTAAAAGCTCAAAATAATTTAAACATTTTTATTTGTATTTTTTTGAATTAAATGAAAACTAGCTATAACAAAAAAACGCCAGAAATGAAACTTTTTTTGAACTTTTACAGGTTGTACCTCCATTAATTGCGACCCGATCACAACGAATAATAGCATTTCGGAAAGGTGCATATATTGCCTTTTAAATATTGTAAGTTACAAGTTTATTGGTTTAATGGTTTTTTAGATCTGTTAGGTTTTATAAAAGAAGTGCCGAAAATCTGGATTTTTGCGAATATCTTCAGAACGGTTCTTTGGGAATTTTTTTTAATTTGTTCAGCGTGATCAGCAACTCAAAACTAATCAAAAAAAATTGGTCTCTGCGTTTATCTCGAAATAAAATTTAAAGTTGTAAACTAGTGTTATTAGTATTCTTAATAGATGTAGTATAAATAAATGAATAAAAAATTTATGTAAAATTTCAACGCTATAAATGAAGAAATACCATTTTTTTTTAAATACCGGAAATTTTGGAAAACTTACTGAAGGAAAATAATTATAAAACGATTTCACGAATGAACATTTGACTAGAATAGCAACATGAATTAAAAACCAACAAAATATTTTATAATTGAAAAAATAAAATTGTAAAAATTGCACAGTGGGAAACAGTCCGTTTTTTTTGTATAATCTCTAGTTATACCCGTTACTCGTAGAGTAAAAGGGTAGATTGTATTCGTGCAAAAGTATGTATCAGCTAGAAGGAAGCGTTCCCGTCCCTATAAAGTATATATATTCTTGATCAGGGTCACAGGGTCACACAGGTCTGTCCGTCTGTCCGTCTGTCCGTCTGTCCGTCTGTCCGTCTGTCTGTCTGTCTGTCTGTCTGTCTGTCTGTCAGACAGACGTCCGTCTGTATGAACGCTGAGATCTCGGAAACTACAAAAGATAGAAGATTGAGATTTCCCACACATATTCTTGGGCTTCCTACGCAGCGCAACCTTACGGTTGTAAAAACACTATCCACAGCCACCCACCCACTAAACACTTTGCACGTTGTCGGGAAACTTTGGAGTAAAATTAGCGCGCCTTTTTCTTTGAGTTGAGCTTGTTAATCGATGGACTTTGATCGGCTACAACAATTTATCGGTATTTTTTTTTTAATTGTTCTAATAAGTTTGACCATTCTAGTATTTAAAAAAATATTTTTTTTTTAAATTAGTAACTTTAAATTTATGCCTTTATGCCAAATAAAACGGAATTTTTCCCACAGTTAAGTGGTTAAATGTTGTTCCAGCGTTTAAAAATTAAATAAAAATATTTTCTTCTACAGTTTCTGAATCATCACTGAGAAGTAAGTAAGAAAAACCATTTTAAAAATTCCAAAACAATTCACAAAAATCTGATGAGTGTCTTAAAAATAAAGGACATATGGTATCTTTGGGTCAAAAAAGCGTTGTGGAAGAAAATATATATATATAATTTTTATACGCTGTTCACAAATAAAGATTTTAAAAGTTTGCTGTGACTTTAAAACTTTGAATGGGTAATGAGCTTGGGTAATACTCTAGTTTACGGTCCTCATCCCCGAATTTTGCGAAAAAATTCTCCTCGACGGACCGCGAATTCTTAAGAATTTACATGAAGAAATAAAGTCGCGGTCTGCCATGGTTTTCTTGTAGTCGAATTTCAAAGTATCATGTTTTTCTATAAAAATAAAGTTGACTTATCTAGGACTTGCTATAAAAAAACATTTTGGATTTTCATACGATGTTAAAATAATAGGCCTTGTAACGAACTGTTTTGAACTGTAAACGCCGCGACTAGCTCAGAGATATTGTGTGTTCGTCCCACCAAATTTGTATTGCTGCCCGTGACCCAAGAAAATGCAGTGATATCCGATTGGGACAAATCGGAAAACTTTATTATGTTTTTCTTTTCGCTGGAATTGGGTTCTTCGTCAGCTGGCTGTTGCGGCTCGCCTGGTCGGCGACGTGCCTTCCTCGGCTCAAGATATACTTCGTGCGTTTCTCGGCGGCGCTCCTCGACGGCGTCGCTGCTCTCGTATCCCTTCGTGCTACGTGTGGACTCCTGCGGCGTCGTTCTCCAACGGCGTCTCTCCAGTTCCACCCGGCTTGTAGGACTCAAAAGGTCTGTACAACCTTCCTTTAGGGTTCCGACCACAATGATCCTAGGATCACCTGTGTCGTCGTGTTCCCTGAGGTCGGTCTGGCTCTAGCCTGAGAAACAAATATCCCGACAGGTCAAATCCGGGGATTCAGCCTTATCGTCAGTTCACCGTAACCCCGACGCCTGGCACAAACTCTTGATCCGCGCTTACCCTGCCGGTAGCTCGTCCTTCTCTCGACTCTGCTCCTGTCCTGCACTCGTCTCCACTCCAATCCTTGTGTCCTACAGATCTCACCGTTGCAGTCTCAGCTTTGGCCTAGCGTCTTGACTCTGGTATCGTGATCTGGGCGTTGAGCACTTGGTTACTCGGTACTCTCACGGTCACGCACTCGATTGAATTCTCGCACTTGAATCTTGATATCTGGTTCTCTTGTCTCACTTTTTTTTTTTTTTTTTTTTATTACGTATGCATTTTATTTATTGGATCTTCTCTGAATTGAGACTAACAATAAGTATATAAAATCTTAAATTAAAAAGCTATCTAACAGTCAAGATGACTGACGCGAGATTAAAGGGCTCTAATAACTATTGCTGAGCTGGAAGGTCATTTCGTTGCAATCGGGTCCGGTATGAGACCCTGGCTAGGCCCCTGGCGAGCTGGTTTGGATGAGAAGTTAGCTTGGTGAGGTAGGACGCTTTTTGTTTTGATATTTCGTCTTTTACGGGCAGAATGCCAAGATCTCTGTGGATGTTGTCGTTCCGAACATACCAAGGTGCCCCAGTGATAGTTCTCAAGATTTTTGATTGTGCTCGCTGGATAATGTCAATGTTGCTGCTGCTCGCGTTTCCCCACAACTGGGAGCCGTATGTCCAGACGGGCTTAAGCGTTGAATTGTAGAGCAGGACCTTGAAGTCCAGGCAGAGGGGGAGCGAGCATTTAAGAGCCAATGGAGGCCAATGGATTTAAGTTTTAGATGAATTTTCTTAGCTTCGATATGTTTCCTCCATGTAAGTCTCCTGTCTAGGTGGACGCCAAGGTACGTTACATCGTCAGCTTGTGGAAGTGGCGTGTTATTCAGAGTTAGCGGGGGACACGTTTGTCTGTTAAGAGTAAACGTTATGTGTTTACACTTTTGCGCATTTATTTTTATACGCCAGTCTGATAACCACCTCTCCACTACCACGAGGTGATCAGCTAGTAGTGCTGTTGCCTGAATTGGGCATTTGGACCGACTTATGATCGCGGTATCGTCTGCGAATGTGGAAGTAGTTAGCCGGACGTTCGTGGGAATATCTGCGGTGTAAAGGAGAAATAGAGTTGGACCAAGGGCGCTACCTTGGGGAACTCCAGCCTCTATAGTGTAATCGTCGGATGTTGTAGTGTTGCATCTCACGGCGAATTCTCTGTTGTAAAGGTACGATTCAAGTATCATGTGAGTGTTTTCCGGCAGAATAGTTCTGATTTTGTGCATAAGGCCATCAAGCCAGACTCGATCGAAGGCCTGTGCAACATCAAGAAATACCGCACTGCAGTATTCTCGATATTCGAATGCAGACCGTATTTCCGTTGTTAATCTGTTGACTTGCTCTATTGTTCCATGGCTTTCTCGAAAGCCAAATTGATGTGCCGGAATAACGTTGTGCTCTTTCAGATATGGGATTATGCGCGTCAAAAGGCATTTTTCGAGCAGTTTTGACAGACACGAGAGTAAACTTATCGGTCTGTATGAAGCTGGTATTGTGTGATCTTTTCCTGGCTTTGGGATCATTATGATTACCGATTTTTTCCATTTTTTTGGGAAGTAGCCAAGTCGTGTAATCCCGTTAAAGAGTTTACAAATGACCTTAACTGCACAGTTTGGGAGTTCAATTAGCATTTTGGGAGTTATTAGATCACCGCCTGGGGCCTTTTTTGGTTTCAATTGCTCGCTGATGACTTTTGCAACTTCGTTTGGTTGAAACTGAATTGGGTCCGTCTCAGTTTCGATTCGAATTGGCGGCGACGGTAGTGCGAATGAATTTGTTGCAGGGTTTGGCTGAAAGACACTTCGAAGGTGTAAAGCAAATGTACAAGCTCTGTCTTTGTCGCTTCTGGCCCAGCTGCCTGAAGAGTCTCTTATGGGGATTACTGTTTCGGACGGCGCACTTAGATTTGGGTGGGCCCTCCACAAGGGATGCTTGGTGCTGGTGGGTGAAAGTTTCTCAATGTACTGGCGTTGTGCTTCTACTTCTTCGTGCCTTAGGGCCCTGGTAAGTCTGCGACCAGCTTCCTTAAGACTTTGTTTCGAGGACGGCGATCTGCTGGTTTGCCAAGCACGCCTCAAACGTCTTTTCTCCAAAACAAGCTGTTCGATTTCCAAGTTAGTTTTGTGTTGGTGTGTGCGCCCATCCCTCCCTTGCGGTGTAGAGACTTTGGCTGCTGCGACGAGTACAGACTCCAGTGCATCGGCATAGCAGTCGATGTCCTCCTTGATGTTGAGCTGTGGAGTCAGTTCAATGTGGGAACTTACGTACTTTTTGAACTTCAGCCAGTTGGTTCGATGCGACGTCAGCCTCCAAGGGTGCTCGATTAATTCCGGGCTTTCAAGAAGAGTTATTAGCACTGGTGAGTGGTCCGATGATAGATCCAAAAGCGATTTTGCAGATATTAGATTGCGAGAAATATTTTTTGTCACAGCAAAATCAATTAAGTCAGGTAGTTTTCTAGGATCTGTAGGCCAGTATGTAGGGCTGCCTGGCGAAACGTAGTCCAGTTTGTTGCATGTCTTGATGAGTGCATTATATAGTTGCCTTCCTTTGGGGGTCACAAGGCGGGATCCCCAGTGTGTGTGCTTGGCGTTGTAATCTCCTGCTGCTATGAATCGCTCCCCAAGTGAATTGTAGAAGTCCATGAATTGGTCTTCGGAGACTGTAAAACGGGGTGGGCAGTAAACAGCGGCAATGGCAAGGTTGCAGTTGCCCAACTGTAATTTTATCGATGTAGCTTGCAAATAATTTTTTGCAAACCTTTGGTGAAAGTGGTGTTTGATGCGGTCTCTTATTAAGATTCCGGTTCCGCCATGTGCTTTACCATCTGGATGATCTGTGCTGTAGAACGTGTATCCCCGTATTTGAAAATTATATTTGCTGGTGAGATGCGTTTCTGCCAGCAACATAACGTCGATGTGGTTTTCGTTCAGAAATTGACTTATTTCAGGTTTATGCCGTGAAACACCGTTGGCGTTCCACAAAGTTATTCGAAGACTAGGCATAGTTTATTTGGACTGCTGAGCTGCAAGTATTTTTAACAAGATGTTTTGGGTTTGTTTTGTCTCACTTGTACTTTCGCTCGCGTATCTTGGTTGTCTGTCCTCCTGTACTCCGGCTGTCAGGGTCGCGACTTCCGACCGACACGTCCCGTGCCTCTTCACGGATCGAGCTGCCGCGCGTACTGACTTCCTCGCGAACTTCCACTGACTGCCTCGAGCTGCGCCTGCGCCGTCCCTTTTATAGGCTGCGACGGTGTCCCGTTATTTCCCTTTTTGCACACGGCTCGCTAGGGTCCAATGTCCAAGTGTGTCCCGTTAATTCTCTTTGCACACGGCACGCTTCGGGTCCAAGGTCCAATATGTCCCGTTAGTTCACGGTGCATCCTCTTTGTGCCGGTTCAAAGTCCACGGATTTACCGTTCGAGCTCATCGCTCTTTGGCGGCCAGGGTCCAAGGTCCAGCGCGGTACCGTTAGTTCACGGTCTTTCCGCTTTGGCAGGGTCCAAGGTCCAGTATTTACCGGTGGACCTGAATGCCCTTGGATTCTGCTGCGTTATCGCTGCCTTCCCTGTTGCTAGGGCCTCTCCTGCTTTGAGATTTGTGGGGAGTTTTACGACTCCTCACAGCCTTCTTTAAAATTCGACCAAAATATGTAATTGTTTTTATAGGGGGCCGGACCCCACAGCCGTGAACTAAGTAACCTCGATGGACAACTATGCCCAATTTTTTATTTCATTTTTTCTTTTGTTTAAAGCAGGGTTTGTAAATAAGAGTTAACCTATTAGTGGGCGATTATGGGCGTTAGAGAGGGCGTGACGCTTGGCTGAAAAAAACTGGCCCTGCTTAGGAAGCCCAAGAATATGTGTGTGAAATCTCAACCTCCTAGGTTTTGTAGTTTCCGAGATCTCAGCGTTCATACGAACAGACAGACAGACGGACAGACGGACATGGCTATATCGACTCGGCTAGTGATCCTGATCAAGAATATATATACTTTATAGGGTCGGAAAAGCTTCCTTCTCCCTTTTACATACTTTTGCACGAATACAATATACCCTTTTACTCTACGAGTAACTGGTAAAAAAATGGACAAACAAGTCTTATTTTTAAATTTTTATATACATGTTGACAAATAACTTTAACGCTTATAAATTTTTATATACATGTTGACAAATAACTTTTACGCTTCGATTTTTATTATAAAAATTAACAAATAAGAGTTATTTGTCAACTTTTATAATATAAATTGAAAATAAAGATTGAATTGAAATAACTCTTTAACTATGGGGTGCATTGGTCTAAAAGTGATTTATATAGGGGAGAGGTCTGTAAGTTGGTACGGTCTGTAAGTTGGAACACCAAAATTTCTCAGAGCTTTTCCATAAAAAAAAATTTTTTTTAGTCCTTCTTAGAGACAAAACTTTTAGGAAAAACATTATAAGCCTGGCTCCAGCCCAATTTAAGCTGTGAGAGTCGTGTATCATTTATCACCAAAAAAGTTTTTGTTCATTTTTTTCAAAATTCTATAAAAAATTATTAACGAGCATAAATATATTTGGTAAAATGCTTAAAACATAAATAATTGAACTCTTAACAAATATTAAAAAATCAGATTAATTTGACAGTCAGAAAAAAGTTCTTGATTTTTTCCGAAACTACCCATTTTGGGACACCCGTTTTGCATACAAAAAGGCCTCAGTCCGACAGAGGTCGCTTTCTTTCCAGTACATTTTTTTGAAAAAAGGTGAAAGGCAATTGTTTGGCACAGTTTGTGAATCGTCACTGGGAAAGAAGTAAGAATAACCATTTTATAAATTTCAAAACAATTCACAAAAATCTGATGAGGGTCTAAAAATAATGGACATATGGTATCTTTGGGTCAAAAATGCATTGTTTACAAATGAAGCTTTTAAAACTTTGCTGGGACTTTAAAATTTTGAATGCGCCCACCTTCTCGTATGGTTAAGTTAGATTGAATTTTCAAAAACGACCGTATAAAAGAGACATGTAAATGTTTAATTCCGAAAAGATTACCAAAATTGGTTGACCGCTCTTGAAGATATATCCCAAAGGACGAAGAAAAATTGTAACTTTTTTAAATTAAAGATACCGCAAATACCAGAGCTGAGGGACTATAGGCGTAATAGCAAATTATGCTTAGAAAAGCCTCATTTATCGAAATAAAATGGTGGCAGGCCTGGACACCGATACAAGCCAAATTTTGTCGGCCTGTGTTATTTACAATCCTTGGTTTAATGCTTACATTGCGTTCAGAATTATAAATGTCGCTTATGGCTGAGATGTATATGCAATCGTATTGTCTAGATTGAGTCAAAATAATAGGGTTGTATGACGGCCAAGAGCACAAAATAGGTAATGATCCTCGTTGGACAGCGATTTCTTCAGATTTGCCTTAAAAAGTTATATATTGGTCCTCCATGGTCAAATAAATTCTTAAGTAATCGCTGTCCACCGATGATATTTACTCTTATTTATGCATTACACAAAAGAAAAAATGAAATACAAAATTGCGCATTAAACAAAATACTATAATGCTTTTTAGTGTAAGAAAAATATAAAATCCTCGTTGGACCACGATTTCTTCAGATTTACATTACAAAACCATTTCTTGCTCATCCATGAGCAGACAAATTCTTAATTATTCGTTGTCCATCGAGGATACTTAGTTCGCGGCTGGGGGTTCTGGCCCCAATAGAAACAATTACTCATTTTTATCCAATTTTTTGGAAGGCAAATTATTTTGACAACGTATGTAATAGAGACCTGCACGATATGATGCCGATTCCACGAGTAAAAGTAATCAAGTTGGCGATGCCACGATTATTTTTTGTAATCATGTAATCGTGACAAACGATGCCGAGTATACTCCAGTATACTCGAGTATTCTCGGCATCGTAGAATAGTACGAGTAGCATCGTAGCATCGCCAACAAATTTCAAATTTTACATTTCAATATAAATTTTTATGAAATTTCCTCTTCTTCCAAAGGAATTCGCGGGTAATTTTTTTTTTGAATTCGTGAATTATTGTTATGGAAATGGTCCTTTAATGGTTCTTCCTCTTCCAAAGAATTCGCGGTTTCATTTTGTTCAAGATTTCGTGTATGTCGGGTTCCAAGACGGTAAAACATAAAAAAAATCCTCTTGTTCTAAAGAATTCGCGGTCTCATATTGTTAAAGAATTAATCAATCATATAAAAACACCTCTTAACGAGGTAAAAAACTAGTGACGATCGCACCTTCAACATACAAAAGTTCTGATATCAACATTTGTGACGAAAAATTATTACACTCGTCAATAAATACACTTTTTAAGCTACCGGGATGAAACTTTCCCAAAAGTCTTCTTACTATTGCAGGTAGTATATAAGTCGGAACCGACCGGATCGGACAACTATATCCTATAGCTCCCATAGAAAGGATCGGAAAAAAACGTTAAAAAAAATTCTAGCTTCGGTGTTTTTTGAAGTATTACCTTCTAATCTTGGGAATATTATTTTTTATATATTTCTGAATTTCGAATTAAATATTTAAAAAATCGGATCACTATATCATATAGCTGCCATAGGAACGGTCAAAAAATTAAATGGAAATTAATAGGAAAAAAATTATATCTTTGTTGATTTTTATTACATTCTCTTCTACTCTGGGATATGACTATTTTTAAATATTTCCGAATTTCGATTTTAATTTTAAAAAGATCGAACTACTATATCATTTAGCTGCCATAGAAACGATCGAAAAATTTATGTGAAATAATATGAAATTTAACATTTTTGCGAATGTAAATTAATAGAATGTTCTGCAAGGGTATATAAGCTTCGGCTTGCCGAAGCTAGCTTCCTTTCTTGTTCTTTTTCACTCTTCACATGCTTTTTTTATTGCAGCGTGGCGTTTATAGTATTTCGAAATACCTTTAACATGAGGTAAAGCACAAGTCTGTAGCTTAAGTATTTCGCAAGTTATGGGCTTACGAAATTTTTTCCATTTATAGCAGTTCTCCCGCTAAACTAAAAGTGGTAGAACTAATGTTTCAAGCTGTTTAACGCCATATAAAATTTCCAGGACTTTCAACCAAAGTGACAAACAGAATTACATTTTCATTTTGTGAAAAAGAAGAAATTCTTCTTTTGGGTATAACTTTTGAAAAGAGCATCGGATTTTATCATATGACCACTCATTCGACGCGGATTTTCAATAGGAACACAACAACAGCTCCAAATTTCACTTTTCACATTTCTCCCAAACCAATTGTAATTGATTAAGTCTTGGTATGCAATCCTGTTAGTTTTTGCGATACCTTTCGATTTATGTATCACTCAATATGATCGGACCATCACAGCAGATTTTCATTTCTTCGTGTATATATAGCAGTCGCCTTCGCACACTCTCCTGGTGCGCTTCGTCACTACATGGACTGCCGTCCATAGTGATGGTCTTAAGTGGATAAGACTAACAATTGTGATATCTTGGTCTATATTAGTTCCTCTTGTTCTGACAAGAATTTTGGTTCATTTTGTTTAATACAAAAACACGAGTCAGATATGACTAAAACGATGCTGATTCCTACGATTCTACGATGCCACGATGCCAGTTTTGACAGTTGGAATCAGCATCGCCGAGTACTACTCGAGTATATTTTTACTTACTCGTGCAGGTCTCTAGTATGTAAATCCAATATGTTTTGTATAGTAAGTCGTAGAAAAGCCAACTGTATTTTTATAGCAAAACACGGAGCTTTGAAATTCGATTATAAGAAAACCATGGCAGACCGTGCCTTAATTTCTTCATGTAAATTCTTAAGAATTCGTGGTCCGTCGAGGATAATAATAATAATTTAATTGGGGTGTTAAGTGTACTGCGACCTGTACCCCCATTCAGAGCTTACAGCTCAGATGTCAAGCCATTTCCTCGAGCAAAGTCGAGGAGTTTTGATGGGTTGATACTTCCTAAGAGCTCATGTGATAGAGTTCTGAATCCTAATGTTCTGCTTCTTACGTTTGGACAGTCTGCTATCTGTGTTATCACAGTATCTGCAAGTCCTACTGCTGGTTATTCCTATCTTACCTAGGTGACTTTTCAGTCTGCAGTACCCGGTTAGTAATCCGGTAACGACCCTAAGTGTATTCTTCCCTAGTTGAATAAGTTCCTCTTCTTGTTATAGTTATTTATTAGAGTTTTGGCTTGCCTTAGGCCTGGAGTATTTCTTCAGTGTTCTTGCAAAATGGTGCCTTCCTCTTTCCTAAAGTATTCTTTTATCGTATGTCTTCCTATGCCACAGTGTTCTGCCTAATGTTCTGCTTCTTACGTTTGGACAGTCTGCTATCTGTGTTATCACAGTATCTGCAAGTCCTACTGCTGGTTATTCCTATCTTACCTAGGTGACTTTTCAGTCTGCAGTACCCGGTTAGTAATCCGGTAACGATCCTTCCTCTTTCCTAAAGTATTCTTTTATCGTATGTCTTCCTATGCCACAGTGGGGTTCTGGTCCTATCAAGGGTTGTTCAGCCCCTAATTTTGCCATTTTATCGGCAATTTCATTTCCGGATATGTGCTGTGAAGTTCTGCTCGAAGATTAATTCGGCTATCATTTCATCCCTAGGGTAAAGTATTATGGGCATCTCGCCTAATAGATTAGTCGCATCCCTGTTATTTAGAATGCAACCCGTGCCCTTAGTGCTTATTCTCAGGAGGGTAGCTTTGCGTTGAACTTCAATTACACAATGGAGTGGTGTTAGCTCCATCAGAACTTCTAATGCAGTCGTAGGAGAGTTTTTCATTGCCCCTGTTATACATACGCAGTCTAGTCTTTGCGACTTTTGTAGGTGTTTTTGTATGGTGGTGAGCTTAGCTCGTTTACCCCATGCAGTTACCCCATATGTGAGAATTGGTCTCACAATTATTAGGTATAGCCATCTTATTATCTGAGGATTGGTTACCCAGGATTTCCCAGCAATTTTCCGACAGGTATAGAGCGCTCTAAAACACTTTTCCAATCTGCTTTGGACATGGGAACCGAAGTTTAGCTTACTATCTAAAGGGATTCCTAGCTACTAAACCTCTCGGCTAGTTTCTATAGGAATTTCTAGCAGTGAGATTTGTCTCATTCTCTGTAGTTTGTACTTCCTTGTGAAAGAAACAATGACTGTTTTTGCGGGTTTTAGGTTTAGTCCGACCTCCCTGCACTATTCTAGCGTTGTCTTGAGTCCGAGTTGGACGACGTCACAGAGTGTCTCTTCAAATTGGGTCTGGCTATTATCACAATGTCATCGGCATATCACCATGCACTTGGGATATAGGCAAGGTCTAGGCTGCTTACCATTAGCCTGCTTAAGCGGGTTAGGAGTAGCTCCTGCCCCTGCTGTAAAAAAGATGGAGAGATCTTATCTAATCCTGGTGACATAAATGGTTGGACGGTTCCGATAGCCCATTTAAGTTTCTCGGGCGTCACTATAGACTTGGCTGTCGCCCAGTCACTTGCTACCGTCACAGGGGTTCTATGATGATCACGCATAATGTTTCCCGTAATGGGAGTACTTCCCGGGAAATGCATCTCATAAAGAAGTTATAATTTCTCCCGATCCGTGGAAGTAAAGGTGTTATTACCTTTCTTCAGGGCTAAATTACTATCCATTGCACTTTTAGCCATTGCCTTGTGCAGTCTCTCGCCCTCTTTGACGTTACTTATTCATTCACTATTTCGTGTCCTAGGCTGTCTACTGCTATATCTAGTTCTAACGGATGTCTAGGGTATCCTGACGGTATCCTCTAGAGTCGACCTGAATTTATCACAGTTGGTCTTTCTGGGATTTCTTTTAGGGTTGTATATTTATACTCGTTACTCGTAGAGTAAAAGGGTATATTGTATTCGTGCAAAAGTATGTAACAGCTAGAAGGAAGCGTTTCCGACCCCATAAAGTATTTATATTCTGGATCAGGATCACTAGCCGAGTCGATCTAGCCATGTCCGTCTGTCCGTCTGTCTGTCCGTCTGTCTGTCTGTATGAACGCTGAGATCTCGGAAACTATAAAAGCTAGAAGATTGGCGTTTTGCATGCAGATTCTAGGAGTTTCTACGCAGCGGCTATATCGACTCCCCTATTGATCCTGATCACGAATATATATACTTTATGGGGTCGGAAACGTCTGCTTCACTGCGTTACAAACTTCTGACCAAAATTATAATACCCTCAGCAAGGGTATAAAAATCAACAAAGACATATTTTTTTTACTATCAATTTCCATTTAGTTTTTCGACCGTTCCTATGGCAGCTATATGATATAGTTTTTAAAAAATTAAATTCAGAAATATTTAAAAAATTATATTCCGAAGAGTAGAAAGTAATATTTCAAAAAACACCGAAGCTAGAATTTTTGTTACGTTTTTTTTTCGATTCTTCTAATGGGAGCTATAAGATATAGTTATCCGAGCCCGCCTACCTGCAATAGAAAGAAGACTTTTGGGAAAGTTTCATCCCGATAGCTTAAAAACTGAAAGACACGTATGCGTAGAAACGGACGGACGGACGAACATGGCTAGATCGACTCGTCTAGTGATGCTTATCAAGAATATATTAGGTTGTCAAAAAAGTCTTGCGGTATTTTCGCTAGTTGGCGCTGAAAGCGCTTAGTTCTTGTCTTGGTCATAATATACCTTTTTGAAAAGCTCATTTCACGCGCTAACACGTGTTTGATTGATTGTCTTTTCTTTTAAGTCGTGCGTTAGTTATAGCGTCGCAATCATGGAGCAAAATAAAGAGAATATACGACATATTTTACAGTACTACTACGATGCAAAAATGCATCTCAAGCCCCCAATAAAATTTGTGCAGTTTATGGACACGATACAGTTTTCATTTCCACCGCACAACGATGGTTTCAACGTTTTTATTCTGGTGCAGAGGTGGTAAAAGAAGGAAGGCCTGTCGTAGAAAATTGCGATAAAACCGGCATAGTAGTAGCCTAAGCACCGGTCAAGAGTTGGCTTTAGTCATCAAGCCGTTATAAACCATTTGAAGAAGCTTTGAGTCACTTAAAAGCTGGATGTAAAAAAAGAAAACAAGAAAGGAAGCTAGCTTCGGCCAGCCGAAGCTTATATACCCTTGCAGATCATTCCTATTAATTTACAAATCGCAAAAATGTTAAATTTCCTATTATTTCTCTTATTTCCGATCGTTCCTATGGCAGCTATATGATATAGTAGTTCGATTTTGATAAAATTAAAATCGAAATTCGGAAATATTTAAAAAGAGTCATATCCCAGAGTAGAAGAGAATACAATAAAAACCAACGAAGCAATAATTTATTTCCTATTATATTCCCATTAATTTTCCGATCGTTCCTATGGCAACTATATGATATAGTCGTCTGATTTTGATAAAATTTTATTCGAAATTCAGAAATAATTAAAAACTAATATTCCCAAGATTAGAAGGTAATACTTCAAAAAACACCGAAGCTAGAATTTTTTTTACCGTTTTTTTCCGATCCTTCCTATGGGAGCTATAGGATATAGTTGTCCGATCCGGTCGGTTCCGACTTATATACTACCTGCAATAGTAAGAAGACTTTTGGGAAAGTTTCATCCCGATAGCTTAAAAACTGAGAGACTAGTTTGCGTAGAAACAGACAGACGGACAGACGGACAGACGGACGGACAGACGGACATGGCTAGATCGACTCGTCTAGTGATGCTGATCAAGAATATATATACTTTATGGGGTCGGAAACGTCTCCTTCACTGCGTTGCAAACTTCTGACTGAAATCATAATACCCTCTGCAAGGGTATAAAAATTATATAATAAAAATACCGCAGGACTTTTTTGACAACCCAATATATACTTAATGGGGTGAAAAGCGTTCTTTCTATTGCAGGTAGTATATAAGTCGGAACACTTCGGATCGGAAAAAAAACGTACAAAAAATTCTAGCTTCAGTGTGTTTCGAAATAGTACACTACTCTTGTGAAAAAGTATACCTGTTACTTGTGGAGTAAAAGGGTATATTGTATTCGTACAAAATTCCGTCTGTCTGTCTGGATGAACACTGAGATCTCGGAAACTATAAAATCTAGAAGATTGGCATTAAGCAAACAGATTCTAGGGGTTCCTACGCAACCGCAAAAACTGATAACCTGGCTAGCGCCCACATTTATGCCTTGCATGGCCAGTGGTACCTATAGTTTTAGGTAGATGGCGCAATACAATTTTAAAATTAAGGTGCTTAACAGAGTAAACGATAATTCTCGATAAGGATTTATATTAATTAAAAGTGTTCCCAGCACGCGATATACAAGATGAGTTTTTAGTAGCGCTCTCTTCCTTCTACCCAGTTTTGAGAACGGCTTGTGGAATCCTCTAGTGCCATAGCTCATTCGGCAATGGGGTGGGTCTGGGTGCCTTCTATAACTGTCCATACATACTTTAGTCCTTAGGATTCTTACAGAAACTACTTTAAATAAATTAACATTGAAAAAAAAGAATGAATCAAGTTGCCATGTCAATTCAGGAAACAACAAACCTTTAGCAGTTCATGGTTTTCTTCAAAGTAGTATCCATATTTATTTTCACAGGGGCATTTGTTGACTTAAAATTTTTTCAAGTAGCTACTATTCCATTATCTTCATTGAGTCTTATTTATTAGTGTATACAGGCACCAGAGAATTGATCAAGATTTCTTAAGGATCTACAAATTATTTGTTCATCGATAGTTCAGCATTATAATCGTTGGGGTAGAATAATTGCTAGGTAATAATCTTTATAAGCTCACAGGCTGTCACCAAGCTCTCCGTATGTATATGCAAAACAGGAAACTAATAAGCATCCCGATCGGGGATGGGAAAACACACGAGATTTTGAATCGGCTTAAAAATCGGTCACAAAATAGGTATGCAAGTGCGCATAAGTATGACTCACTTGGTTAAACTTCCAGCGTTGAAAGGCCTTCCAGCGTGGTAGTGAGGAGACGGTGTTGTGGTGAGCTGTGTATTCTATTTTTTCAGGTTCACTGATAAAGATTATATGGGCGAACGATGATTTTGATTCAGTGATGGTCGGGTTTCACAAAGTATTAAGTTCCGCAACCATTATTAATATATATATTTTTTTTAGAAGATTTCCTAGTCTTGAGGGGTCAGTCACGATTCCTAGGTGGTGGTCAATCGACTCGCTGTTCTGCTTTGAATTTCCTACTTTCTTCCTCCGGCGCGTTAATGGGGAGACTGCTTTTGCTGCCGGTACTTGGTGGGAACGGGTAAGACCTTCCAGCGTAATTCTCTCTCCTACGTCAGACGACAAATACTGGCTCAGCACGTGTGTGGTGCACTCGAGGGTATGCCATTCACGAACGGACTGCAATCTGTCACATCCGATAGGAATGTTATTTTTCACTTATGCAACAACGACCACGGTTTGGGTTTTTTTTGCAACTTCAGTGGCGTGATAGACTTTATGAATGGCGCGTCGAACTTAACCTTATGGCTTTCCTTAGACGACGATCTGATAGAAATACTTTTGCGGGTTGTGAAAGAGACTGATTACAACCGCGTGGGCGTTTATATACCAGACATTTCTAGACCGCACAAACTAGGTGGCCATACCTGCTAGTACTGCTCAAGCGCAATGTAGATAGGAAAAGGCGCGGCTGATCAGAACTGACCAGTGACGTGTTCTAGGTATTTCGATTATCGGTATAGGGAATTTCTAAAGCTCATGAAGAAGCCTGGCGAATCTTTGGAAGTAACTTTGTTACTACCTATTATTGGCGAGTTGAGTTTCAACAGAGAGGTTAACCTCACATTCACCGCATGTTTTGGCTGAAATACGCCCCGGAAGTGGACTACAACAGTGAAGAATCTCGAGTAATAGCCTTTATTGATCAGTTTGTATCTGTGGACGTTACAAACACAGCTTTGGCTCCGTATATTGAATACCAAAAGCTTATTTCGGTTTTCCATTCCCCCCAATGCCCCGAACGAAAATATTGAAGCCACTTCCCGAATTAACTCCCAATTTGTCTCTTCATCCAGAAACTATCAGAAAATTCCCAGTCTTTTACTTCGCGCTCAGTCCGAGGATTAGCACATTCGAAAGTTTTCTTTTTCTCGATCAGGTAAGTCTCAGTTACGAGGAATACAAATATGCAAAAAACACAGTTTTTTCTGAAAGTAACATTTGCAGAAATTCAAGTTAACGCTTATAATAAAAACATTCTTTCCATGCAAAGGGCAAATATGGATATCTAGTTAATTTTTGACCCTTTTGCTTGCTGTAGTTACATCATAAATTACATTAAGAAATCCCAAAGGGCTATTTCGAAGTCGAAAAGGCAATTCTTAGGAGCAGTTTATTTTGGATTTATTAGGGAAAGAAACCAGCCGAGTCTCATGAGGTATAGTCCCTTTAATATTAATTCAGATAGGCCCAACTATTTTAGAGCATTAGCCATGCTATATACTCCATGGAGAGACTAATAGTCTAGTCACACTATGTGGGGTAACCTATCGAGTGAGCCAGTAACCCGATTACTCCAAAAAAGTGTTTCCACTGGGTTAACTCCAAATATCGAATAATGACATCTAGTGTTTGTTGTTTGTGTTGTTTATTTTACTAGGGTGGACCTTCAACGATAGGAAATAAATACAAAATATACTGTAAATAAAAATACAAAAAATACTCCGAAATAGCAAAGACCCTAAAAGTACTCTACTGTTGCCCACATCTAGTTGCCTATACACAGCCTATGTAAAAAAAAACAGGGTTATGTCAATAACCCCATAACTCCATAACTCCACCCTAGTGTAAATAGGTAGAATTATTTCAGAGAAATTGTGTGGAGTCTTATCATGAGCACGAGGAGGCTACTAAAGCGAACTTTAAGAGGTATAATGCTATAGACAGTTTAGAAGACGCGCTCAGAAGGGCCATGGAGGCTGAGGAAAGAAGTGAGAAAAATGTAGATGAGGAGGCCGCAGTTAATGAGGAGTCTAGGGCCTTAGTTTTTCCAGAAATATCTTCTCAAATCAATGCTTTAAACTTGGACAACCGTGTTTAGGAAGGAGATCCGGATAGCAATATCCGCATTATCAAGCTCCCGCCAATTATTTCCCCTGAAAATTTAGGTAGAGTAGGATGCGACTTTTTTTAAAATATTGCTGTGTGCTCCCACAGGCAAAGCTGCTTTTGAAATCGGAGGCTCCACTCTCCATTCCATGTTCTCTCTCCCTGTAAATCAGGATGGGTCTGCATTTAGGAGTTTATGCCGTGATCTCTTAAATACCCTGCGTTCAAGATTTATTGATATTAAAGTACTCATAGAAGTGTAAGCTGTTCTAGTTTTCGGACGTGTTTTTCGACGCTCCTTCTTTACATCGTGTTTTTCCTGTGAAAACCTATTCCGGTCTGCTCACATTTTTAACATTTTGTCAGTAACCCTGCAATCTTGTTTAATACGGGCCATTCGGTTAATCTTAATGGACAGTGACTTTACAATTTGCAAAATTAAATTGTAAACATAATATTTTTGCTACTGCTGTGTTGTTGTTGAAAGTACTCTCTCTGTGTCTGCCGCGAACATCCACGAGAACCTAGTCTGTGTTGTCAGCGGTACCGCTAAGCCTATAGTTTGTGTTGTTGGTTTGTAACCACTCTCTCTGTGTTTACCGCGAACATTCACACGAAATTGCAATCGGTGCATTTCGGTCTGTGCGGTTTCTTCAGCGCTTATATGTGACCGCTCTCTGCCCGGCTTCTGCGCTACTCTTCGACCGCTGTCGGAATCCCACTTTAAGAATCCCACTTTAAGAGTCTTAAAATGCTGAGTGTTCCCCAATGTTCTAACACGGGTAGTTGCTCCTTACCTAATAACAATTTAATTGTTCCAGAGTCTGCCGCCCTTATACAATTGAACCCTATTTCAAGGAAATTGATGAACTTTAATCGAGCTGATCCCCCTCGCCATCGAGGATAAATCGCTCGATTCAGACGCAATTCTGGCTATTGCCCAGCGTCCACCCACTGAAAGATCTCCTGCACCTGTTAGTCTGGTGGCCTTGGCCGCTGGCTGTTGGCTTCTGCAACCGAGAATGATGTAAGACATAATATAGTAACAAGACTCTCCCTTACTGATCCCAATGCTGTCGTCATCACCAAATTTCATTTTAAACTCAAAAGGGATTACTCTTTTTTAAAATTCATGTTCCGGATGGGCTGTATAGTAAAATTATTTGTTCGAGTTTTTGGCCAGAAAATTCTATTGTGCATGAGTACTTAAAAAAGACAATTCGACAGTTAGAACCTCTGCTGCTTCCCGTAATGCTTCAACGGCTTCAAAAAACAAGAATTCTTGATTCACTATCAAAGTGTTTGAGGTTGGCTAAGTAAGCTCTCTAAACTATTTCTAGAGAGTGCTACTTTTGATGCAAATGTTTTTGCTTTTTGTGAAACCTGTCAAACTCTCCCTTCCAACGTCTAATATGTTGATTACCTGCTCCTACATACCCCAGGGTCTGAAATAAACATGTATTTACTGCACCTGTCTGCGATACGTTATGTATCTTCGTTGGCTGACGATAATGATCACCTTATTGTTCTCGGTGACTTTAATCTCCCAAATGTTTCTTGGTTTCAGTGTAATGACTCGATATCAATGACTCTCAGAACTCAAAATGACTTTATTGAAGGTCTAATTGAACTATCTTTGCAGCAGATAAATTGGATTTCCAATCACAATGAGCAAATTTTAGACTTCACTTTTGTATCGGATAATTCTCTAATTTTCCCATCGCTAGAGTCGTGAAATTTTGAGCTCCGTAAAAAACGCTTAAAATCACATAAAAACTCGCGTTTCAATTTTTAATTCGGCATAAATATCTTCATAAAGTTATTGTCAACTCAGAACCTGTGCACTTAATACAGTGGAAATTGATTAAAGCCAATAAAACTCAATTTTGTTAAATAAAAGCCAACAGTGGAAAAGTGAAAGAAACTGAAAAATCCACACACACTCACTGGCAATATACAAAAACAAAACACTAAGCAATTACTGCGAATCCGTAACAAAACAAAATCACTCAACATAACAAAACACCCAAAACGCACTCAACAGCAACATGTCAGCTGCTAAGCGCCTGCGGGAAAAAACCAACCCGGATCTGAAAGCGAGCCGGCGACCTGATGAATCCTCAACACAGATGCTCCAACTCATCAATGAGAGGTTTGATGAGCAGAAGGAGATTCTTTCCAGCGAGCTGCGAGAAAGTGAGGCCCGCGTCCTTAGCAACCTCCAGGAGAAGTTCCAGGCGATGGCAACCGAGATCCATAGCCTCACTCAACGTGTCACTCAACTGGAGAATGAGGTAAAAAAATTAGACGAGCTACAACAGCGGGTCACTGAGTTGGCTAGCCAACTGGCAGCAAACGGCCCTCCTAGTGGCCTGGTAGATGAGCTGAAGCAGCAAGTTGTCGACTTGGATGCCAGACTGGTGGCAAAATGCAATGCGGAGGAGGATGCTGCGGTCGCGAGCAATTTGCGCTGGCATGGGGTCCCACAGGTCGAAGGCGAAAATTTGAAGACGCTCTTTCACAAGCTTTGTTTCTCGCTGCAACTTACTCCGCCTCCAGTGGTCAAATCCATCTTTAGGGTACGTCCGCGACAATCAGGTCAATCATTTGTAGACCCAATAATAATTGTAAAACTGGAAAACGTACGCGGCAAGGTGGAGCTACTGAGAGCAATTGGGGCATACCGGCGAGACAAAAAAGTTCAACTTAGCCTACAGCTGATAGGGTTTGAGTCGCCAGCACTGATGTACATGAACGAACAGCTGACCAAATATAATTATGAGATCTTCAAAGAAGCCATGCGACTTAAAAAGCACAAGCAGCTTACAGCTGTTTTTACACGCCGTGGAGTGGTCCACGTGAAGCTGAGCGAAGGAGGGGAACCTCGATATATTCAAAGCTCGCTCGAGCTTTCTGAGCTGACCAACGATGTCGGCGGCGCGCATAGGAACTCATTTCGAGAATAATCAGACTCTCTCAATTTTTTATGTTAAACCTTCGGTCATAGTCCTTGTATTTGTTAGTTTTAAAATTAATGTAGGTCGCTTTGTTTACTTTATGTTCTTTGCAGCTTCTTATCAATGTTTTATTTTATACATAATGCGTGCGCAACTGACAATTTTGCTTAAACATTTAAAATGGAAGACAATTTAGAAGTCTCAAATAGCCATGCCCTTTTGCGAATCCTCACCAAACAAAGATCTGGCCTTAAAGTTTGTCATTTGAACGCTCAAAGTCTGCCGAGAAAAATTGAAGAGTTCAGATATACATTTGTGAATTCTGGTGTAGATATTATATGTGTATCTGAAACGTGGTTTGCCAAAGATGTCTTGGATACGTTAATTTCATGTGATGGTTTTAATGTCTATCGTGCGGATCGTGCCAGTCATGGGGGGCGTAGCAATATATGTTAGTAAGCAATTAAAGTGCAAGTTTATATGTAAGCATCCCGATAGTAGCCCAATAGAGTACCTGTTTCTTGAAATTACTAGTAAATACACACCAAAAAAAATTCTTATGGGATGCATCTACCGCCCACGTTGCAA
Organism: Drosophila lutescens; assembly: GCA_037075285.1. Classification (NCBI taxonomy): domain Eukaryota; kingdom Metazoa; phylum Arthropoda; class Insecta; order Diptera; family Drosophilidae; genus Drosophila; species Drosophila lutescens. The sequence goes on from JBAMCF010000682.1 coordinate 26,405, forward strand.
CATTAGCTATAGTGACGTTATTAAATCCTTAACAGATATATCTTTAAGTTATGCAGACATTTTATTAGCTGGAGATCTTAACAGCAACATGTTGCGGGAAACACATCTTAAAAGCGAAATGGAATTATTAGGTATGAAGCTGGCAAACTCTGTGTTTCCAACACATTTCACCAAAACATGCAGTTCTTTATTAGATGTTTTCTTTGTTAATGACCTTGCAAAAGTATATGTATATGATCAACTTATCGTCCCATCGTTCTCAAAACATGATCTCATATATCTGACCTACAACTTTGACCTTCAACACACTGCCGAATCAATAGTATTTAGAGACTTTAAGAATATTGACTATGACATGCTTATGGCCGAACTTGACATTTGCAACTGGAATAACATTTTCATATCCCCAACGGTAGACCAGCAGCTCACAGAGCTTCAAAACAACATAAGCTACCTGTATGATTTATTTGTTCCAGTCAAAAGCAAAGTTATAAAACACTCAGCTAAACCGTGGTTTAACAATGAGATTAAGTTGGCAATAAAAGCGCGGAATGGCGCGTATCAAAAGTGGAAAAGGTACAGGACTCCAATACATTACGGGCGCTTTAAGTTATTAAGACAGACAGTGACTAAATTAATTGAATCCGCGAAGATAGGCTTTTGTAGTCGTAGGTTTAAAAACTTAACATCTACAAGTCAAACATGGAGAAATATTAAGTCATTAGGAATAGGCAAACAAAAAGCAACACCAGTTCAGGATGTTGACGTAGAGGAACTGAACCTAAGACTGTCGGAATGCAATGTACCTGAAATCTGCAATAACAATATGTACCTGAGATCAGTACCTGAAAATGTCTGTGATAATAGGTTTAGATTTGTGTGTGTCAATCAATGTGAAGTGCTTTTCAACATCCTTAAAATCAAATAAGATGCAGTTGGACTGGACGATATCAACCCTAAATTTTTAAAATTATTGCTTCATAAAATCATACAATACATAACACACATTTTTAATACTGCCATAACAACATCTACATTTCCAGACAGTTGGAAAATCGCCAAAATAGTCCCCGTCCGAAAGGCAAACAATGAATATAGGCCCATCTCTATCCTTCCCTATTTGTCCAAGGCCTTTGAAAACATAATGGCAGCCCAAATTAATTTGTTTATGCAAGAAAATGATTTACTAAACCATATGCAATCCGGATTCCGGAAAAATTGTAGTTGCACTTCAGCTATCATAAAAATTTCAAATGATATACGTGACTATGCTGACAAACCCTTTGTGACCTTCCTTGTACTCCTTGACTATAGTAAAGCCTTTGACACTGTTAATCATGATGTTCTATGTGCAAAATTAAAAAATCAGTTTAATTTTTCAAAAACTGCCGTTAAACTTATGTCCTCATATCTACTAAATCGTCGTCAGTCTGTTGTAATTTCAAATGTCTCGTCTTCTTTTGTATCTCTAAAACGTGGCGTGCCTCAAGGTTCTGTTCTTGGTCCGTTGCTGTTTACTCTTTATGTGAATGATCTTCCTTCTGCGTTATCAAATTGTAATGTCCATATGTACGCAGACGATGTCCAAATGTATGTGAGTCGTCCCCTACGTAGAATAGATGAGTGTGTAGATATATGTAATAGTGAACTGGTCCAAATAAGCAACTGGGCAAAAGATAACGGGTTAGGTCTTAATCCGGCAAAATCCAAGTGTCTCATAATTTACAAAAAGAAAATTAGCATTAACTCCATCCAGCCCTTAGTTTTAAACAGCATACCTATTGAATACGTTGAAAAAGCCACAAACTTGGGCTTTGTTTTTAACAGTACGCTGACCTGGAGTGATCACATTAACGCAGCTGTAGGGAAAACGTATGGATTACTCAGAGCAATTTACCAGGTTAGAAATTATTTACCCACAAACATACGTTTGTTGCTTGCCAAATCGTGTCTGATCCCAGCACTTTTTTATGGGATTGAAGTTTTTGCAAACAGTGATTCAATCAGCCAGCACAAAATTAAAGTGGCCTATAATAGCATTGCGAGATTCGTATTCAATCTGCATCGATTTGATCACGTCACAGGATTTGCTTACAAAATATTTGAACTGCACTCGGCAGACTGGATGAAAATGAGAGTGTTAGTATACCTACATAAAATAATTATTACTAAACAACCAAGCTACCTCTTTGAAACGCTTAGATTTGCCAATTCGCTCAGATCAAAAACTATCATTCAAATAAGGCATAGATCCCTGCTTTCTGACCGGCAATTCTTTATTTATCCAATAAGGTCATGGAACCAACTACCAAACTGTATTCAAAATATTAGTAGTGCAGCGCAGTTTAAGGCAAAATTAATTTCTCATTTCCAAGCAGCTAACATGACGTAAAATAAACATAGCGACCCTAGCTTTAGATTAAATATAAGTATAATTACAATTTGTGAATTAGAGTTAAGTCAATTATTGACACAAAATTAACTTGTCATGTGTGATTAGCGCATTAAATTATAAGTATTATACTTGTAGCGTTAGGAAGAAGATATAAATAAATAAATAAATAAATAAATTGCGACGCCGCTGTGTCTCGTGTTCCTCCTCTATCCCTCCAGCTATCTTTAAATGGGGTTTTCCACTGTGCGAGAGCTTTAACAAGGCCACAGCTAAGATTTTGCTTTAGAAGAACAAATTATTCGCAGCTTTTGCATTCGTTATCTAAAACTGATTGGTCATGCCTAACAGATGTCCCTGTTGCGGATGGTGTGGCGTATTTTTATGGTGTCCTTTACAGTTTGTTTGATAAATATGTACCCCTTTCTAGTGGTAAAACTCCGTACAACTGTCCGTTGTTTACTCGTCAGATTTCCTATCTAAAGAATAAAAAATCCAACCAAATTATACCAATCAACTTATACCAATAATGATAGTAGAAAAGATTTTAACTATCCACATCCTTTACCTCATCTGGGCTCAAATTTTAATCCTGTTATTCTCGAAGCTGATGTTCTCCAGGGTTCTTTTTCAGCAGAACCTGATATGGTTCCTAGCTGCATTTTACAAAATTGTGCATATTTTCTATCCAGTCCTCTAACAATCCTAATTTTCCGTCCGCTTAGAAGGAATCTTTTATTGATCCGCTGTTCAAAAGAGGTAATAGGTCTGATATTGCTAACTTTCATATCTCTAAAGATTATAAAATGAAAGACCGATTTTTAAGGGGATACGACCACAGCCCAAACCTTAAGAGCTACAGCAGCCAAATTTTTGCACAGTATTCCATTGGGGGCGTAGGCGCCCACTAAGATCCGACATGTCCCCCCAGTTGCCCCAAACAGCTCCAACATCCATATTTAGAGCAAAAAAGTATTAGATGTACTCAAGCTTAACTTCTAAAGGGGTTGGAATTTCGAAATTTGGATTTTGCAGAATTTTAGGTCTTGAAAAGGCCTAATTAGAAATCTAAAAGAAATTTCGATATCCCCCATAATTTGGGGGCTACATTTAAAATTAACTTTTCGATTTTAAAAATCTAAACCGCTGCTCCGATCAAGATGATTTTTGGATCATTAGTTATTCTATGGCCCAAATGCTTAAGTTTTATTTTTCAAGTTTTTAACATTTTTTTAAGTATTTTTAACGAATTTATTTAGATTTTCTAAGTTATTGCGTTGCATTTTGTGGGAGCCTGCCGAGAGAGCGAAACCCAGAGAGCGGATGCCAAGAGAGCGACGGCCGAGAGAGCAACAGCCAAGAAAACTGACGAGGGGGTGGGGTAGTGCTG
>JBAMCF010000683.1:0-24295 GCA_037075285.1 Drosophila lutescens
ATACATCAGGGTCAGCTCAAGAGACTGCAACCCAACCATCTGAATCAGACGAACTGGATCGTCTACAACAACGGCTGGCTAAGCTAAAGGATACAGCATGGTCAAATCAATTTACCACTGTGCAGCATCATCAAGTAGCAGCGTATGCTGCGTTAGAAATATCAATAATATTAATCATTGCATATAGTATCCGACGGTGATTCGTCAACTGGAAACCACGACAACGGACCTGCAACAACCAAGAGAACGACGAGCAGCCATCACCTTGCTTGCTCCCATTAGCGGATTTCCCAAATTATGCATAATAACCAACACTTTGCTTTATACCTATTCTGTTAACCTAAGCACTTTTTACCTATAAATACCGTTAAGTTTATTCAATAAAATCAGTAACAATTCTGACTCTTACAATCAAGTTGTACTCATTCTGCTTTCAACAGAGGCTGTCGCTCTAGTCTTCAGACCCTCATATGCAAACCTTAGTCCAACTGGTTCAAGTTCTAGTTTCGACGACTTTAGGCAGACAGTTTATGTACTGTATGCCAGGCATCTAAGCCAAGCAACAACAGTAATATTGGTAGGAGGTACTTCTTGTATATGGTTTAGTGTGGACAATTTCCGAGTTTTACGAGTGTTGAAAATTTTGCGCTGAGAAGAACGAAATTTTGTGTGGGATTGAGGCGGACACTGGCCTGGAAGGAATTGTTGAATTGTTGCTTGGATGCAACAGCGCATGATGCCGACTTTGGCAAGTGAAGCAGTTTTGGGCGCTTATGAAATCCTGCAATTCGAGCACAACTGTTTATCGCGGATGTAGGCTGAACGATCATTTACCGTCATTTTTTGGAAGCGTGGACATATACGCACGGGATGGTTCTTCTTTGAACAAAGATCGCACACTTTGGGTATCGGAACTACCCTCGTAGTGAAAGAATTTATTCTTGACAATTCTGCCATCCGATGTGTCTCTTTGGGCTGGACATGTAGTGAATGAGCAGACCGGATGCTATCGACGGCCTCTAGAGTTCGATGACGCTCAGTTAAAAAGGAATTAAGTTCGAGCCAAGTAGGAATTTCAGCTTTATTGTGGATGGATTGCTCCCATAATGAGAGCGTGAGCTTTGGTAGCTTTGTGAAGCAAATGTAGACTAGAATAGGGTCCCAAATTCTCAATTTTAATGCCGGATAGTTTAAGGGCAGTTAAACACCCTTAAATAGTGTTTTGTAGTTCCTTCAAGGCATCTCCAGACTCTTGTGCTATGGATTGCACATTGAACAATGTTTTTAGGTGGCTGTTCACCTGAAATCGCTTGTTTTCGAAACGCTCAGTTAGATTTGTCCAAGCTGAACGGAAGCCATTATTGGTGAGTGGGGACTTGGAAACTATATCATGAGCTTCGCCACTGGTTTTGGCATTTAAATGGAACAGCTTTTCAACAGGCGTAAGACTCGGATTGTCTATGTAGATCGCCGTGAAAAGATCCCGGAAAGTCGGCCAGCAAAGATAATCGCCTGAGAAAATCTCCGTATTGATCGGAGGAAGCTGACAGCCAAACGAAATTTGATTTTGGGGAGAAGAAGCTGGAGGTTGAGATGATTGGGAGGAGCCATGTTCGATTTGTTCGAGGATCTGAGCGGCCAACTTTTCGTATATATCGTACGTTTGAAAGTATTTAATTTTGAGGTCCGATTTGGAGTCTGCGGCACTTTCGCCTGCCGCCACAATGGACTTTAAACATACATCGTATGCGTCCTCCACCTTACGCCATAAAGCTTGGACTTGGTCGCGACGGACCTTGCAGGCGGATACGGATGGAACCGAACCATCTGGACTGCTGACGCTGGCCTGGAAATGGATCAAACGGTCCGCTGTGGCAATAAATCGGTTTAAAGCTGCGGTTGCCATTACGGATATAATTTAAATTTAAATTGATGACATAAAAAAAATAAATAAAAAAATTAATCATTTTTTAAAAGCGAATTGGAATTTTAAAAACCAATCGAAAGTCGTAAGGATTTACGGCCACACTCGAATTTGTTGTGGATTTTTTAATGATTTCGAATTTTTCGGAACACGATAAAAAATATATTAATTAAATAAATAATTAATATTTTAACAAGGGTACGGTCACACTGTACGGATGGAATCGGATCGAATATTTCTGTACTAGTTTTAGTAGAAATTATTTTTTAATTAATATGGTATTTTCCTCTAGTATATTTCGAAAGAATAATATTCGTTATTTTTTGGATACCCTAAAACCACGGTGCGTTTCGGAATATGTGGAGGTACGTTTTGTATGCACGTATGTATGTATGTACGCAGCGAACAACTGGATAGAGCGAGGGCACGGATTGCGGGAGTTGTGGAGATTTCAAGTTAGTATGTATGTATGTCTGTGTGTTTGTTTATAACTGCACGATATAATTGCAAGTTTTCGCTGTTTTATATTTGTGGTATTAGGATTTTTGAATTGACTTAGAGAAACGATGTTGATGTGGACTGTATTCGAAGAGGACTTTATTTGAATAGTTGTCGGGGTGGACTGTATTTATATAGTAGTCGGAGTGGATTGTATTTTGGAATATTTATGTAAAAATATATGCACACAGCAGGAAGCAAAGTAAAAAACGAAAGCTGTCAATTTCGGCGGATTGTGGCTGGATTATATATTTTTACACACACTTGGAAAATAAATGGAATTTAAAGAACACGAATTTATTTTTTAAAATAAAATAAAATATTAAAATGGGCGTCTGGATCTGGAACTGATAATTATACCCGTTACTCGTAGAGTAAAAGGGTATATTGTATTCGTGCAAAAGTATGTAACAGGGAGAAGGAAGCGTTTCCGACCCCATAAAGTATATATATTCTTGATCAGGATCACTAGCCGAGTCGATCTAGCCATGTCCGTCTGTCCGTCTGTCTGTTTGTCTGTCTGTCTGTCCGTATGAACGCTGAGATCTCGGAAACTATAAAAGCTAGAAGATTGGTATTTGGCATGAAGATTCTTGGAGTTCCTACGCAGCGCAAGTTTGTTTCAAAAGGGTGCCACGCCCCCTCTAACGCCCACAATCGCTTATTTACGATTTTAAAAATTTCAATATTTCGGAAAAGTAAAAATGCAGTTTTATTGTGTTTATCAATACCTATCAAAATGTAGAAGAAATTTTTCAAATCGGACCATTCGTTAAAAAGTTATGCGTGTTCAAAGTTTCTATCTCCATCTCCCTCGCACTCCCTTTACCTGAGTAACGGGTATCTGATTGTCGGGGCACCCGACTATAGCGTTCTCTCTTGTTTTTTGTTTTGTATGTGCACAATGTTGGAAAAAATTTGGCTCTTAGGATTTGGAAATGTGTGAACGGCAATGTTATAATTTCGAGTGTACGAAATTTCGGGAAGGGAAAAAGTAGAAAAATTGCCGCTCGCAAACAAAAGGAATTGAAATATATATTAAATGCCGTTGCGTCGGATTTAATCGCTTTTCGATTTAGACAATAAATCATACAACAAGTTGGACGAAATGGGGTTCGAGCAACTGGCTGTATGACCGGCAAATAATAATAATAGGTGGAACTTATCTGGAGCGGTTCAAGCCACCGTAGGTGGTGGAGATAATCTTCGGAAATAAGCCAGGAGTGGAAGTCCAAAGATCCGGTAGAAGGATCAAATGTTGGGGCGGGGGAGGCTTGATTGTAGAAGGCGATGAGTCCCAGGGAAAAGGATTAAATCCGCGCAGAAATAGTATCGAAAACACGGGTAGAACTTTTCGGGTATTACGCGACGTGCGTGTGTTTATTTGGTCACTTGAAAAAAGGAACTAATTACAAAATCATCTAAGCTTAGTGGCCCCAGAGCAGAGCGGAGAATTGCGGGAGAGTTGGAGAGGGAGAGCGAAGGGCAGTGCAAGCGAGCGAGATATGGAAATCTGGAGAAAACTGCCGCTTGACACTGCCTCCCGAAATTAAACGCCCTTTTGGCGTGAACAATAATGTTTAAATTGATACTTTTTGATCCCCGCTAAATAACACAAAAGGTTACAAAAGTTGATTTTGTATGAAACAGCTGACTTATAGCTGACTAAAATTCAACAATTCAGCATTTAATCAGATTAGGGAATACACTGTTTGTCTTGTCCAAATTAAAATAGCTTTTAATTTTTATATTATCCTCTATTTCTACCCGTTACTGGTAGAGTAAAAGGGTATATTCTTGATCAGGGTCACTAGCCGAGTCGATATAGCCATGTCCGTCTGTCCGTCTGTCTGTCCGTCTGTATGAACGCTGAGATCTCGGAAACTATAAAAGCTCGAAGGTTGAGATTTCCCACGCATATTATTGGGCTTCCTACGCAGCGCAAGTTTGTTTCATCGAGGTGCCACGCCCCCCCTAACGCCCACAATCGCCATAAACGATTTTCAAATGTGACTGGAGGCCACATCTTTAAAGATTTTAAAAATATATAAACGCAATTTTTTAGCTGAGTTGCGATTATTAGTAAGTCGGGACACCAACCCGAGTACAGCGTTCGCACTCCCTTTAGCTGAGTGACGGGTATTAGATAGTCGGGACACCAACCCGACTATAGCGTTCTCTCTTTTTTTTTAATACTTTTAGGTCAATTTCAGAAAATGATCTCATTTGGTCCTACAGTCCAGAAGGATCTAATTAGTGCACTGCTAAGTAAGTTATTATTATACTTGTCTCGTTATAAAATATTATAAAAATTAATATTTTCTAAATTCAGATACCATTGGTCAGGTGGAGCCTCCGGAGATGAGTGAAAAGTCTCCACGCGCGAAAAGGCAGCTCACCAAGACTCCCGAGTACGTGCCGAGGACCTGTTATGGAACTGCCAAGATTAATTCTCCCGGGACTGAACCGGCTTGATGGTTCTTTATCTAGACTTCCTTGCTGAGGATTTGATAAGGGGTCACAGCGGTAGCACCAATGAAGATCAGGAGACTATAGTCGCCGCGAAAGCAATACTTCGCGCAGGAGGTACTAGGACAGTTGCACCTTTTTGGGTCACCTAATCCTGAGGAGCTCCGAGGGCCGAGAAAGGACGTACTTAAAAATCTAACAAGAGAGAACGTTATAGTTGGGTGCCCCGACTATCAGATACCCGTTACTCAGGTAAAGGGAGTGCGAGGGAGATGGAGATAGAAACTTTGATCACGCATAACTTTTTAACGAATGATCCGATTTGAAAAATTTCTTCTACATTTCGTTAGGTATTGATAAACACAAAAAAACTGCATTTTTACTTTTCCGAAATATTTAAATTTTTAAAATAAAATATAAGCGATTGTGGGCGTTAGAGGGGGCGTGGCACCCTTTTGAAACAAACTTGCGCTGCGTAGGAACTCCAAGAATCTTCATGCCAAATACCAATCCTCTAGCTTTTATAGTTTCCGAGATCTCAGCGTTCATACGGACAGACAGACGGACATGGCTATATCGACTCGGCTAGTGACCCTGATCAAGAATATATATACTTTATAGGGTCGGAAACGCTTCCTTCTAGCTGTTACATACTTTTGCACTTTTACTCTACGATTAACGGGTATAATGAGGTAAGTGCCTATGGACTAATGTGGTTCCCTCACTTACAGGGATTCCCAGGACTATTAAAAACTTGCAGAGATGAATCTGCTGAGGGCGGCGCGAGGAAGCGCAATTCAAGGCCTGCGTGGGATGGTCTCCCAAACCGATCCGCAACGGACTCACCGGCGTGATGTGGCGGGATTACAGGCCTGTCGCTGGTCTCGCCGCTCTGGAGGAAGGTTCCTCGGTCCAGGTTATTCCCAACTAGGTTATGGCCGATGGCTTCTCCGCCAAGAAAAAGTTTCTCATCCGCCAAAAAAAGTTTGTCCTCCGCAAAAAACGTTGCCGGGGCCCTTTTGAAGAACACGCACTCGTAAATAAATAAGTTTTTATTACACACAAAAATAAGCATGTCAAGGTAAAATCGATATGGCCATGTAAATTTCAGGTCATGCAAAACCCAGGTCATTTTTATATGAAATACCCTTTTCGACCAGCTCATATTTACCTGAAGCCAGGTCAAAATAAAATTGATCTTAAATAAGGTAAAAAGTGACCTACGATTCATATCGATTTTTTTTTGGGTGTAGTGATTAAACACTAACTCACTTTAGTAAATTTGTTGTTAGGTTAGGTTAGGTTAACCCGGACGGCCCTCACGGGGCCACGCATAGGCCAATATGGTCCATAGTTGTCCGGTTGATGCGCATGAACCTTGAGATAAGTTACGAGGATTTTATGTCCACAAGGAAGGCAAGTAGTTCTCCTGCTTCCCTGCTGGAGGCGTCTCCTAGTGATGCCAGTACTGGGGCACCGACGTATCTTCTTCTCGCTCTTGAGAGAGCCGGGCAGTTGCAGATAAGATGTTCCAGGGTTTCGATAGCCCCCGATTCATCACATTTCCTGCAGGCGCGGCTGTTGAGTATTCCGAGTGTGGTTGCGTGTGATGCAGCCAAACAGGGGCCTGTAAGGATTCCCACAAACAGTCTGCAGTCTTTCCGTGGTAGACGCAGTACATACTGGCTGAGTTTGTCGTTGCGCTCTTTGCACATAGTTCTTGAGATTCGGCAGGTCTTGGTATTCCTCCATCTGCTTTTTGCTCGCGTGTCCGCCTGTTTCTCCAGGGCGCTTTGGAGCGTTTGGAGGGAAACAGGCACGTTCTCCGTTCTGTCGTTCGCCAGCTCTACGCCCTCCTTTGCAAGAACGTCAGCTGTCTCGTTGCCATCGATGCCCTGGTGACTGGGAACCCAATAGATCCTCACTGACTTTGTCGTGCTAAGGTTGTCTAATGCCTCCCTGCTTGCCATCACATTTTTGGAACTGACTGTTGACGACTGCATGGATCTTATCGCCGCTTGGCTGTACACGAACAAGTTGACCACATCGTGTGGTCGATTTATATTTTGAGCCACTTCAGCAGCTTTCCTTATGGCGAAGACTTCCGCCTGGAATATGCTGCATTCGTTGGGTAGCTTAAAGGACAGCCTTATTTCAAGGTCCGTACAGTATAAGCCCGCTCCTACTCCTCCTTCCATCTTGGAGCCGTCCGTGTATATATTGAGGTGTTGAGTCTGGTCCTGACCCGTTTTCCAGTCATCTGGGCCCATGAACGAGGTTGTTTTAACCTCCGGGCACGTTCTGGGAGTCATATGGTCCGTTTTGTTGATTATGCTTCGGGCGATTGAACTATGCCCAAAGCTTTGCGCCGTCATGTTACCTGATGCAACTAGACGTTGTGCTGCCTTTCCTGCAGTCAGTTGTGCGTGGATGTCTATGGGGTCGACTCCGAGGATCGTTTCTAGAGCTTTAGTTGGGGTTGACTTCAGCGCCCCCGTTATGCAGACCAATGCCTGCCGCTGAATTCTCTCCATAAGCTCGGTGTACGTCGTCTTTTCAGTGGCTTGCCACCACACTAAGGCTCCATACAGCAGAGTCGGACGCACCACCGAGATGTAGATCCAGTGCATCAGAGCAGGTGACAGGCCCCATGTACTGCTAAGCATCTTCTTGGATGCATATAGCGCAATGGTGGCCTTTTTCACCCTTTCCACTACATTGGGTCTCCATGCCAGCTTGCAGTCCAGTACTGTGCCTAGGTACTTGACCTGTGTGTTTGGGATCAGCCTGGTTACGCCGATTTTCGGGGGGGTCCATTTTGGTACCTTGTATCTCTTAGTAAAGAGAATGAGGTCCTTTTTGTCCGCATTGATACTGAGTCCCACCTTTTCCGCCCACTCACATATCTCCCTGAGTGTTGAATCCATTATAGAGCTGAGGGTCGATGGACAAACTCCCGTAATAATTATGCCTATGTCGTCCGCATAGGCTGTTATTTTTGGGGCTCTCTTCTCGAATCTCTTGATTAGATCGTCGACTACCAAATTCCATAGGAGAGGCGAGAGGACCCCACCTTGTGGTGTGCCTCTGTGTGCCCCGTTTACCATGAAAGCGGTGTTCCACTCTGAATGTACCCGCCTGCAGCTAAGCAGGTTTCTTATCAAGAGGCTTATTGCGGGGTGCGTGTTGGTTGCTTCTAGGCGATCCATTATAGCATCCGTCTTGACATTGTTGAATACTCCAAGCGCATTTTCCTTAATGTGTAGGGCCGTTTCCACAGATTTCCCCTTGGTGTAGGCGTGCTGGTTGGATGACATGAGCCTCCCTACATCATTCCTGATGTGTAGATCTAGCAGCTATTCCAGTGTCTTGAGTATGAAAGAGGTGAGGCTTATCGGCCTGTAATCCTTGGGGCTCGCGTGACTGCACTTTCCCGCTTTTGGGAGGAAGACAATCCGAGAGGTCCTCCATTAGATTGGGATATAGCCCGTGCTTAGACATGCAGAGTATATTTCATATAGCCATGGGGTGATCCTTTCCTTGGTCGCCTGTAACATGGCTGGAAATATTCCACCTAGTCCTGGTGCCTTGTAGCCCGCAAAGGAGTCTATGGCCCAGTTGATTTTTGCAGTTGTTATTAGGTCGTTTGGGGGGCGTTCTTCGCCAGTTGTTATGTCATGGTGCGTGCTGGCGTCTAAGACATCCGTGCATCCTGGGAAGTGCGATTGCATAAGTGCTGTTAGGGCCTCTTCACTGCCCTCAGTCTACTGTCCGTCGTCGCGTTTTAGATGACTCTGTATGGTAGGTTGCTTTGAAAGCAGCTTCCGGAGTCTAGCTGTTTCCGGGACTTTCTCGATGCTGGAGCAGCAGTTTCTCCACGAGCTTCTCTGCGCCCTGCGTGTTTCCTTCTTGTAATCCCTCAGTAGGATTTTGTATTCCTCGTTAATGATCTCATCGTCTGCCTTTTTGGCGATTTTGAAGAATTCTCGGATGTTATGTCTTTGGAGTGTAAGTTCCCGATTCCACCATGGTGGCCTGGTCTTCTTCCTTGTTCTTGAAGTCGGGCATGATGCGTGATACGCATCCAGTAATTCCTTGGACAGGGTCTCTAGGGACCTTTCTATGTTTCTCTCTGATTTTACTATGCCTGGGCTGGTCGCAAGTTTCGAGGCCACTGTCCTTGTAAACTTTTCCCAGTTCGTGTTCCGGGGGTTTCTATAGACAGCTACCTTTGGAGTGCTTTTAAAATCATATCTGAACTGAATATACCTATGGTCCGAGAAAGATGGTGTTTTTAGGACCCTCCATTCGGAGACCAAAGTACTCTGTCCCTTTACAAGTGTTATATATAGCACGTTTGACGAGGTGGCACCTACGAAGGTGTGCTCCTCCCCCACGTTTGCTATATATAGATTAGTAGATAGAATAAAGTCTAAGAGTGACTCACCTCTGTCGTTGATGTCTGAGCTTCTGAGGCACCTCCAACCATGGCTACTGATTCAAGGGGGTTTAACCAGTTGCCTTAGCTAGACACTGCATTGCCCCGGGCAAGACAAGCGACAATGCATTACCCTGCTCGGGGTAATGCAGTGACCATTGCCCAGCCGGCACCCTCGTGGAGGGTTCAGCTGGAGGATTTTTATTGTTTACTAATAAATTGGATCATTCGGATCCGCAATATGGCAGCTACTGCCATACTTGTCCAATTTGGCCGAAAATGTAAGTAATTTTATTAGAAAACAAGAAAGGAAGCTAGCTTCGGCCAGCCGAAGCTTATATACCCTTGCAGATAAAAGAAATACCTTTTTAAGTTGTCAGAAATCAAAACGCCTACTTCCTGCAAAGTTAAAATGAATTTTCTTATATTTGTTTGATTATTCGTATGGGAGCCTTAAGATATAGTGGTCCGATCCGGCTCGCTCCGACATATGTACTACCTGCAATAGAAAGAAGACTTTTGGGAAAGTTTCATTGCGATAGCTTTAAAACTGAGAGACTAGTTCGCATAGAAACGGACAGGCGGACAGACGGACATGGCTAGATGGACTCGGCTATTGGTGCTGATCAAGAATATATATACTTCATGTGGTCGGAAACGTCTCCTTCACTGCGTTACAATATCTGACTGAAATTATAATACCCTCTGCAAGGGTATAAAGAAGATATTTTCGCTTATCTTTTTGAACCAGATGCAAGTATAAAGATTTATTTTTATACCCGTTACTCGTAGAGTAAAAGGGTATATTGTATTCGTGCAAAAGTATGTAACAGCTAGAAGGAAGCGTTTCCGACCCCATAAAGTATATATATTCTTGATCAGGATCACTAGCCGAGTCGATCTAGCCATGTCCGTCTGTCCGTCTGTCCGTCTGTCTGTCTGTCTGTCTGTCCGTCTGTCCGTATGAACGCTGAGATCTCGGAAAGTATAAAAGCTAGAAGATTGGCATTTTGCATACAGATTCTAGGAGTTCCTACGCAGCGCAAGTTTGTTTCAAAAAGGTGCCACGCCCCCTCTAACGCCCACAATCGCTTAGATACGATTTTAAAAATTTCAATATTTCGGAAAAGTAAAAATGCAGTTTTATTGTGTTTATCAATACCTATCGAAATGTAGAAGAAATTTTTCAAATCGGACCATTCATTAAAAAGTTATACGCAATCAAAATTGTTTATATATCTATCTCCCTCGCACTCCCTTTAGCCCCAATAGATAGTCGGGACACCAACCCGAGTACAGCGTTCGCACTCCCTTTAGCTGAGTGACGGGTATTAGATAGTCGGGACACCAACCCGACTATAGCGTTCTCTCTTGTTTTAAATAAAATGTACTGACGACTGATATTGTTAAGCAAAAGATCATGAGTTTGAAAATTTTTGGAAAAATTATAAATGATAACGGAGAGGAACTAAATAGTATGGTAGCATGTAGGAAATGTTTCAATGCATATAAGTTTAATGGCAGTACATCCAATATTATCAGGCATAAGTGCTATGTTATCTCTTATGGATCTTGTGTTGAACCAGAGGTAGAAGTTGGTCCAAAAACCAAGCGTGAGGTCGTCTCTGGACCCTCAAAAATTGCCGATCCTTTAATATAGTGAATGATGCAATTGGGCAAAATTTTTAATAAAAGTGAGGGCAATGTATGGCACTAACGTCGACATTGACAAACTTTTGCGACATCCGTCGACCATTTCGAGAAATATAGCAAGCCTCTACGAAATGCGGTTTAATGCTGTAAAGGACGAAATCAGCAAGTACAAGGAATTTGGTTATTCCTTGACTAGTGATATATGGACGGACAACTACCTGCGGTCATCATATTTATCGTGTACTATGCAGTACATAAGGGATGGCGTTCTTATTAGTCGTGTCTTGGCTATTAAATCAATGGAGGGTGAGCCGAACACAGGTAAGAATTTAATTTTAAAAAAATAAAACTCTAGTTTTACCTGTTTTATTAGGTTTAGGAAAAAATGTCTAAGATACTTGAAAGCTTCGGCGCAACCTGGATGAAGGCAGGCCTGTTCTTGTAACTGACAGAGGCTGCTTTTAAGACATATTCCCATATTCACTGCTAGAATCACTTATTTCATAACGTGATAGAAAAGGCAGTTAAAACAATACGACTTTGTCGTCGGGGTGTCGCTTCTTGAGGCGCAGGTAGACGCTACCCATCCCCCACGCCATCTTCCCGAATCTTGGGTACAGCAGATCTTCCGCCTCCTTGTTGATTTGGAGAACCACACTTTGGCCCCCCTCGTTGGGTAGAGGGCGGGCCATGTGCAGAATCTTCCAATTCGCCGTTGGGACGTCTGGATTCTGCCGTTGAAGCAGCTTCAGCGCCCGATCCCCTTGGATTGCGACAGGGAAGAGTACTTTCCCCTTTGGTATGAATGGGATTAATTCCCTGTCCACAACCTCTAGCTTGGCGCCCTCCCACAGCGCCTCCAGTTGGCAGACCGTTTGCGTCAGCCACTTCCTGGTCGGATCGTCGTTGCACTTCAGGATTTTCACGCCGTTCAACCACGCTGCACCATCGAATACGGGCATGGGGGTTGTAAGTTATTCATCCATCCGTGCAAAGAGAGACTCGATCAGTCGCGCGTGGACGATCTTCCAGCGCGCCTCCGTCATCTTCTTATTTTCGTCGTTCCTGTCAATGAGTGCCACGATCAGGTGTCGGTTGACTACATCACTGATTTTAGCCCTCTTGTTGGGCTTCTGTGCTGCTTTGGGTGGCGGAGGGCCTGTCTCCTTGGGCCCGCGTTTCCGCTTGCTCACCGGAATGTCCTTGGCGGCACTCTCGTGTGAGCGTTGCCTTTTGTTGGCAAGCATCTCCTCCACCTTGTTGGCAAATCCGCCTGTCCATCGCGGGTTTGCTTGCGAAGTGCAGCCTTCCTTCCTCAATCCTTTGCTCTGCCCAGGCTAGCTTTTCCTTCTCCTCCTGGGAAAGGTCCGCTTTGTTGTCCTGGAGCCGGCTCTTGATCTTGAGGGCTGCCTTGTACTGCGCCTTGGCCTTCATCCCCTCGCTTGTACGCTTCGGCCCTTCCCTACGCGGGGAGTTGGAACCTGGTACCGGCAAGCGGGTATGGCTTGTTTTGGCTTCGTGTAGCTCGCTCTCCGAGTCCGAGTCTACTACAACTACGGCACCCGTGAGGCTTAACTTTGCCTGAGATGTTATGGCAGTAACATTGCCGCTGGAATGACCTGCTCCCGTCATCCCAGGGGTTCGACCGCTGGCGATACGCAGAGAGGATTGCTCCTCCCCGTGCCCGCCGATGGTAGCAGTCGTACTTCCCACCGAATTTGGCCGAAAATGTAAGTAATTTTAATAAAAAACAAGAAAGGAAGCTAGCTTCGGCCAGCCGAAGCTTATATACCCTTGCAGATAAAAGAAATACCTTTTTAAGTTGTCAGAAATCAAAACGCCTACTTCCTGCAAAGTTAAAATGAATTTTCTTATATTTGTTTGATTATTCGTATGGGAGCCTTAAGATATAGTGGTCCGATCCGGCTCGCTCCGACATATGTACTACCTGCAATAGAAAGAAGACTTTTGGGAAAGTTTCATTGCGATAGCTTTAAAACTGAGAGACTAGTTCGCATAGAAACGGACAGGCGGACAGACGGACAGACGGACAGACGGACATGGCTAGATGGACTCGGCTATTGGTGCTGATCAAGAATATATATACTTCATGTGGTCGGAAACGTCTCCTTCACTGCGTTACAATATCTGACTGAAATTATAATACCCTCTGCAAGGGTATAAAGAAGATATTTTCGCTTATCTTTTTGAACCAGATGCAAGTATAAAGATTTATTTTTTTAAATAAAATGTACTGACGACTGATATTGTTAAGCAAAAGATCATGAGTTTGAAAACTTTTGGAAAAATTATAAATGATAACGGAGAGGAACTAAATAGTATGGTAGCATGTAGGAAATGTTTCAATGCATATAAGTTTAATGGCAGTACATCCAATATTATCAGGCATAAGTGCTTTGTTATCTCTTATGGATCTTGTGTTGAACCAGAGGTAGAAGTTGGTCCAAAAACCAAGCGTGAGGTCGTCTCTGGACCCTCAAAAATTGCCGATCCTTTAATATAGTAAATGATGCAATTGGGCAAAATTTTTAATAAAAGTGAGGGCAATGTATGGCACTAACGTCGACATTGACAAACTTTTGCGACATCCGTCGACCATTTCGAGAAATATAGCAAGCCTCTACGAAATGCGGTTTAATGCTGTAAAGGACGAAATCAGCAAGTACAAGGAATTTGGTTATTCCTTGACTAGTGATATATGGACGGACAACTACCTGCGGTCATCATATTTATCGTGTACTATGCAGTACATAAGGGATGGCGTTCTTATTAGTCGTGTCTTGGCTATTAAATCAATGGAGGGTGAGCCGAACACAGGTAAGAATTTAATTTTAAAAAAATAAAACTCTAGTTTTACCTGTTTTATTAGGTTTAGGAAAAAATGTCTAAGATACTTGAAAGCTTCGGCGCAACCTGGATGAAGGCAGGCCTGTTCTTGTAACTGACAGAGGCTGCTTTTAAGACATATTCCCATATTCACTGCTAGAATCACTTATTTCATAACGTGATAGAAAAGGCAGTTAAAACAATACCGGACTTGACTGAAATGATATCCCAATGCAGTAAATTGGTGAAGTATTTTAAAAAATCTGGATCTAACGCTAAGTTAGGATTTTCCTTAAAGAGCAACGGTCCCACTCGTTGGAGTACTTCATTTTATTTGTTACAATCAATTGACGCAAATTGGCTGGACATTTCAAATATTTTATTGGATCCATTACACAGCTCCTGGAATCGTTTGAAGGAATTTCAAAAAAATTTGAAGGAAGTAAAAGGGCAACCTTACACCTGACCATTCCTTACATTAACAAGCTTAAAAAGAAATGCCATCCGGATTCTTGCGATAGCCCTTTCTTTATTGTCCGAACAAATTTGTATGACTATTTATCCAAATTTAAGTAAGTTTCACAAGATAGCACTTTTTATTTCCTCCGACGAACAAACTGTTGCAATTTACATCAACTGAAAAACATGAAATTCTGTCAGAGTGTAAAGATATAATGATGCAGTTCGTCTTAGCCGAGGTTAATTCCGAAGGTGTTTTAAGCCAACCTGTATTTAATTCTAAGCCCTCTGTTTAAAATGTTTTTATTTTTGGAGTCATTCATTCGATTCTTAAACTCAAAATTCAAATTGATTCATTCACATTTAGGAAAAAAATTCAAAATAATTCATTGAATCCATTCATGCAGGGCTCTAATCCAAACTCTACTTTAAAGGTCCTGGAAACATTGAAATGGTTGTAATGGGTAACCTTTAAAAAATATATAGGCAAGATGGAATTCTCGGGTATAGCCGGCACGTATGATATTTCTCCGGCTTCACTGGCTCGTCGGCAAATGGGGGGATGTTATAATTGCTATACCACGAGGCCTACTACCTTATTATTAAATTAAAACGTGCAAAAACGAACCAAAAAAAATGCTAAACCGGACGGAGAGAACAAGTTACACGTATGACAGCTAGAAGGACATGCAAAGAAAATATGGATATCGGAGAGGGTCCGCTGATCTTGTTGCGGCCCAATATGCCCACCCAACCTTGGCCACGAAGTTCCACTTTAAACTTATTCATGGCCCCTTTTGTTTTATGGGGTTAGGGGTTAATTAGCGGGGATCAAAAAATAGTTATTTACGCAAACATTATAATAATTTATTACAGACTAAAAATTACCATATAAAATTTCATAGCTTTCTCCGGTTTTTTTTCTTCAATATTGTTAAGTTATAAATTTAAATAAAATTCTTTAATTAATTACGTTTTTAAATGTACTTTTATGATTAAGTTCTTCAAGAAATTCAAAACAACAAAACCACTTTCTTTACCATTTGATTTAATTTTGCTTTTATACATCGCTGTTAATTAACAGTTTTAGTTATGTTAACTAAGGTAAACAAAGGGTTTTCTGTTCCCATGTTATCTTTGGCAAACAGTGGCTTTACATAAAGGCGAATGGAAAAAAACACACAAGCGAAAATTCAACTTCGCAAAAATTGTTTCAAAAATAAAAAATGTAACAAGTTCACTCACATTTCATTCGGTTCCAACGTAGAAAGCGCTTTCCAGAGGACGTTCCTGTTTGGCTTGTTGGGAGGGTTTAAAATTTAATTATTTCAAAAAATGTATGAATTTATTAACAGTTTTTTTCCACACTCGCACTGTGTTACGCTCACCGAGGCCATTGGGACATTTTTTTTCAAACTAACAAAACTTAAAATTTAAACAGACACTTTCTTACATAACTACCCACTAATCTAATTTCCCATCCCCACTCTCCGCTGTTCGGTCATTGCTCTTTTCTGCGTTTAAGCTATGCTTTTTCTCCCTCTAACACAATACCGCATACGGAGCCTCTCTCTCGGGTTGTTGTCTGCGCTACGCTCTCTCACTGTTCTCGGCTTCTGTTATAGGCATGCGATGGAATATTTTCCAACGGGCAGAAAATTATCGGTTATTTAAATCATACCGGAAATGAACACATGACGGAAACTTAGGGCATTTTCCGTGGCTTTCAGGCTTTTTCTGGATTCAGAACACCCATAGAATTACGTAACTGGGGTATGGGTCGTGAAACAGGGTTAGGGACGATCACTGGCACTGCACTAGTTTTCACAGGGTTTTTCTTTTCTGCTCCGCCTCAAATCTACCTCACTTCATCCTCATAGGCCCTTAGGCTTCCCCAAACATCCCAACGGCCTTTAGCGCACGCGCGGACCAAAAAACCGGGCTTAAACTAGCAGCGCTCTAACGTCGTCGTCTCAGCTGCTCGCGATGTCGAAAACTGGATCTTCTTCTTCTCTCTTGGATCTCGTAGCACCGCTGCTCTCTCGCCTTGACTTCTGGCTATTTTCCGTTGGACTTGATTAGCTTCTGGCGCAAAGTATTTTTCTTCCACCAGCTTATTGACGCCAAACCTAATCCAAAATTACACTGTTTTAAACACCTGTGAGGGGACCTAACTTTTTCGTAAACTCACCCAGTGGATTTGGCACAGAAAATTTAATTAATTTAATTTGAAACTTTATTTGGTTTGTTTGGTCTATGGCCGTAGGTTTTTATGGTTATTTCGGATTTTCCCTATTTGGGAACACACGCGCAAACTTATGTGATGCTCCTGACCCTACTTTTAGGTTGGAGTTCACTGCAAAAGCGAGTTGTAATAAGTACTCCGAACCTACGACCTTCTCTGCTTGAGAATCAAAAACCAAAAGAAGGTAACTTCGCCCTTCAGCGACCATGCAACCTGACTTTCCCTTTTTCTTTTCGCAGCTATTGACACTATTCCCTGTTAATCGTTATTTTCCTTTGACCCTATCTGAGCTCTGTAAGCTTTAACAGTGCTGTTAAGCAGATGCTCACTGACATCTTCTCGATCCTATTTGGAGACCCCCAGCCACTGTATCTTACGGATAAGGTCTAACGGAATGTAGGTCTAAGCTTGTAAAGGGTATTTTAGGGGCAGCTACTAGAATCATTACAAATTCCCCCCTACCAAAATCAGGCTTGGGGTTGGGTAACAAAACATCAGCAAGATCCACAAGACTGATAAAACGGAGCTGCTATTGACGCAAGTCCTTGGCGTGATAGGTTCCAATGCTTTTCCCTTGCATATCTTCCAGTTCATAAATGGAGTTTCCTTTCCTCTGTCTGATCCTTGCTTTCACAAACAT
Organism: Drosophila lutescens; assembly: GCA_037075285.1. Taxonomy (NCBI): domain Eukaryota; kingdom Metazoa; phylum Arthropoda; class Insecta; order Diptera; family Drosophilidae; genus Drosophila; species Drosophila lutescens. Next base: position 17,174 of record JBAMCF010000683.1, read on the forward strand.
CGGTCCTAATTTTGCGTTATAACCAGCCTGAAAGTTGCTTTGTTTATAGTTTCGCCTATATACTTCCTGGCCAACTTTGTACTGCACCTCTCTGGCTCGCAAGTTATAATGCCGTTCGTTGCGTTCGTTCTGCTTGTTCATCATATCGCATGCTTTCTTTCGTACCAACTCTAAGGAATCTTCCCGATTGAATATGAATGCCCTATCCTCTAACAACCCTAACGATCGTAATAATGGGTAAGTACCACCAGACGTCACCATCTGCTGACCGAATACCATGTAGTAGGGTGTTGTGCCAAGACCAGAATGTACAGAGGAACGAAGCGCACAACATATTTGGCTTAGGGTCTCGTCCCAATCCTTTTGATCAGGCCGGATGTACGAGCGAATGGCCGCTATTACTGAGCGATTAACCCGCTCTGACGCGTTAGCCTGCGGAGCATGCACTGCCGTAAAGGTATGTTTGATTTTATTGTTCCGCAAAAGATTCTGAAAACTGTCAGCTCTGAACTGCGATCCGTTATCGGAGACAATTGTTTCCGGCATTCCAAAAGTGAAAAACAAATCATCCCGCAAATATTTAATAACGACGTCAGCAGTCAGTTTTTTAACTGGTTTGAGAAAGACAAATTTAGAGTAATGATCTAGAACAATAAAAATAGCGACATTTCCACTTCTTGACCTAGGATACGGACCCAAAAAATCCACATAAAGACGTTGGAAAAACCGGTGCGACTCAGCTGGTTTCCCTATGGGTGGCCTCAAAGTAATATTCGGAGCCTTGGTCATTTTACATTGACTGCAAGCTGCAATGTAATCTTTTACATGCGCAACTAATCCTGGCCAGTAGAAATATCTCCTAATCCTCTCTAATGTTTTATGTACTCCCCCGTGAGATGCTAATGGGTCATCATGTCCCTCGGACCTCGGATATCAATTCCTTTGGGAGCCATAATTTCCACGCATACGAGTTATGCAAGAGTTCTCCTTTAGTGTGCTCTGAACGCCGATATAGGAATTTATCAACAATTTTTAGATCCGGAAGTTGGTCGATGTTGGCTGCCACACGGTCCTTTAAGTCCTGGTACTCCGGAGAATCAAAATAAGGGGATTCCAAATCGACTAATAACCCGTTCTGCATTTCCACGGCGGCTATATAATCTTCCTGGACGCGTGAAAGCGCATCAGGTACTATGTTTAACTTCCCTTTCCGATGTTCAATATGGAACCTAAAACCCTGCAGTTTTAACGCCCACCTGGCTAATCTAGAATTTAAATCGCCCTGCGTCATTAGCCATTTGAGAGACGCATGATCTGTAATCACAGTGAAATCAAGTCCCTCAACATAAGCTCGAAATTTCTTTATGCTAATGAGTGCGGCTAAGCATTTCTGTTCCGTAACAGTGTAGTTACGCTGGGCCCTGTTCAATTTTTTAGACACAAACGCAATCGGCATCTCTTCTCCTTGCTCGGTTTTTTGGACCAACACACCTCCTACTCCAGTTTTACTCGCATCGCAATGAATATAAAATGGGCGAGTAAAGTCAGGACTACGCAACACTGGAGCGGAAGAAAGCATAGTTTTCAGGACTCCGAATGCCTCTTTTCCCTCAGCTGACATTACAAATTTTTGTTTTGGTTTTAACAGGTCGGTCAATGGGGCTGCTACTGCTGCGAAATTATTTATAAACTTTCTGTACCATCCTGCTAAACCCAAGAAACTTCTTAGCGATTTTAATGTTGTTGGCAAGGGAAAATTGGAGATAGCTGAGATTTTTTCGGGATCTGTGCGGATTCCACCTTCTCCGATAATGTGACCCAAATACTTTACAGAACGCTTGCAAAAATGACTTTTCCCAATATTTATTGTCAATCCAGCTTTTTCGATGTGTCCTGCCACCGTGTGCAAAACCTTTAAATGGTTTTCAAAATTGTCGGAAATCACAAGCAAGTCATCGAGATAAACAAAAACTTCATTTCTGAGAGAAGCTGGGATAACCCTATCCATAAGTCTGGACATTGTCTGCGGCGCATTACAAAGGCCAAAGGGCATGACCTTGTAATGATAAAGAGGCCTCCCTGGGACTGTAAAAGCAGTCTTGCCTCTCGAAGCGGGATCAAGTGGAATCTGTCAGAAGGCATCTTTTAAGTCCAAACTACTTATAAAAACGGCTTTGGGCAATCGGCTGAGAATACCATCAATCTGAGGCAGTGGATACGCATCCTTCTCAGTAACCGAATTTACTTTTCGACTATCTAAACAAAGTCTAACTTTCCCTGGCTTCTGGACTAGAACGACTGGCGACGACCATGCACTTTCCGACTCCTCTATTACCCCTAGCTTAAGCATTCTATCGATCTCTGCATAAAGCAGCTTCTCTATGGCCGGGGAAACTGGAAAATGCCTCTGTTTGATCGGCTTTGCAGTACCTGTATCTATGGTGTGAGATAACAAAGTTGTTTTTCCCAATCCCTTGGCAGCGAAAGACGGAAATTTTTGGATGGTCTTATCTAATTCGGCACTTTGTAATGGGGTAAGGATATGGTGTTCGGATTCAGTTTCCACTTCTTCGATCGCCAGTGGACTTGGCAAAAAATTAAAATTCTCCCAAAAGTCTATGCCAAGATATAGGTCTTGCTTCAGTGACGGTATTATAAATAATTCAATTTCATGTTCAACTCCTTTATATTCTATCTTAGTTCTAAATTTACCAACTATCTTTTGGTTGCTTCCATCCGCCGTACAGGCGCTAGATAGCACTCTTTTAAATGGCTTATTGCTACAAATAAATTCATTAGCTAAATCTCCGCCTATGCAACTCATTGCAGCACCAGTATCAAACAACCCTTCCCTTAATTTTCCCAGAAGATTTACTTCCGCATAAGGCCGCTTATCATTTTTGCTCCGACGAATCGCTCCAATAATCTTGGTGGTTTTCCAAAACTCTTTTAACCGTCGACTGCTACGGGACCCCATACGAGGAATTTCTTCCTGGCTGGAAGCGGGATATTTAATGAAAGCATAGAGCTTTCTATGCCAGAACTCGATCGGCTCTTGGCTAAGGGAAGGTTCTTGAATGACTCTCTGCTGTATTTGTTTGCTTAATCCCTCTGAACTGTTGGATTCGGTGGAACACTGATCGGCTGGCGTGTGGCTGGGGTGTTCCTTGGTGGGTTTTTTGAACACTTGGGACAATGATTTCTGTAGGTGTTTGGCCTACCACAAGTGTAACAAAAGACCTTCATTTTCGAGTTACAGTCCTTCCTTATGACAGTTCCAGCATATAAGGGACAGAGCTCCAATTTCTCTCAACTCCTCCTCTTCAAACTCAGATTTGTCTTCCATCGCGTCAGCTGTTAAGAGCTCTGCTACCTGTCTTTTAAACGGTGCGGCTTTTTGATAGCCATGAGTCTTACGAACCTCATCCAAAAAACATTCCCGTTTTCTACAGATTTCTCGAAGAGTTTCCATTGAATCCAACGAAATATTTAATATTTCGTGCTGGATCTCAGGACGTAAGTTTCTACGTACAATTTCAATCAACGTTTTATCCGATATAGGCTGATTTAGGCGGTCCACAAGCTTTAGTATCGCATCGTAAAATGCCTCAAAACTTTCCTTGTCTCTTTGCTTGCGGTCCCTAATCATTTCGCGGATGTCTACATCGGTCCTGGAGTCCCTGAATTGCTTTTTCAGTGCTACACAAAGTTCTTGCCAGCGCACTACCCCCACAGCTTTATGATGCCGCCAAAAGAAATCGGCAGCTTTACCCTCGAACAACGTATTAGCATTGCTGCAAAGAAGTGTAAAGTTTCCTTCTAGGGTCTGATGAGTTAACGCCTCAACCCTATAAATAAAACTGTCTACACCCAAAGTATCGCCAGCTCCGGAAAACCGAAGTTTCCAGTTATTCATTATGTGGCCTACTTTGTCGGGCCTTTGAGACAGATCGGAAGAATTGCTTCTAGGGGGCGTTGTTCGTGATTCTGATTGGCCAGCATTATCTTGAGGAATAGCTAGCCGTAACAGTTGCTCTAGCGGAACATTGCGGCTAGTATTAGCCGATTGCTGCTGAATCTCTTGTTCTTGCTCTTGCCTGCTGCCTAACCGAGCTTCCATATTTGTTTGAATAAGCGTAGCCATTTTCTCTGTCAGCTGCGTTAGTAGATTGTTTTGCATCGCTTCTACCGCAGCTGCAATTTCCTCGCTTACGCTACTCATATTATGATTTTGCTTCGAGCTTGTCCCTGGACAATCTTCCAATGTTTACTTCGCTTGAAGTACGCGAGAGCGATACGAACAACGATTGCTGACGCGTTTGGAGTGAAAGATTTGTCGGTTGGGATAGCTTCTGAGAAATACACCTTTTTTGGCAAACTGGACAGTTTGGCGATGCTGAAAAATGGGTTTTAATGCAGGCTTTGTGAAAATCGTGCCCACACTTTGTTGTGTATTTTCCCTGTGTTTCTATAGTACTATGGCAAAGGCTACATATAATAACTGGAGGTGCTACCTCTTCCTCAGGAGTCCGATCTAATCCCATGGATCTCCTTTTTAAATGTGCAGCTAAAATTTCATTTAAACTTCAGCTTTATAAATTGTTTTAAACTCAACTAACTCTTAAATTAATTAAATTAATTTTTTTTCGTAAAGTTAATCCAACGATTTTGTATGTAAATATTTGATCTCCCAACTAAACTTTACCAACTTTCCCGTCCACAAAATTTTCCGATTTTCCATTTAAATGCATGTGAAAAAATGATTTTAAAAATATAGATTTAATGAACCCCTTTAATCGTGGATAGGTGGCAGTCCTGTGAACCATCGCTTCCTATTTCCTACTCGATTCAAAAAGAACATTAACGACAAAGAAAAAAATTCAAAATAATTCATTGAATCCATTCATGCAGGGCTCTAATCCAAACTCTACTTTAAAGGTCCTGGAAACATTAAAATGGTTGTAATGGGTAACCTTTAAAAAATATATAGGCAAGATGGAATTCTCGGGTATAGCCGGCACGTATGATATTTCTCCGGCTTCACTGGCTCGTCGGCAAATGGGGGGGATGTTATAATTGCTATACCACGAGGCCTACTACCTTATTATTAAATTAAAACGTGCAAAAACGAACCAAAAAAAATGCTAAACCGGACGGAGAGAACAAGTTACACGTATGACAGCTAGAAGGACATGCAAAGAAAATATGGATATCGGAGAGGGTCCGCTGATCTTGTTGCGGCCCAATATGCCCACCCAACCTTGGCCACGAAGTTCCACTTTAAACTTATTCATGGCCCTCTTTGTTTTATGGGGTTAGGGGTTAATTAGCGGGGATCAAAAAATAGTTATTTACGCAAACATTATAATAATTTATTACAGACTAAAAATTACCATATAAAATTTCATAGCTTTCTCCGGTTTTTTTTCTTCAATATTGTTAAGTTATAAATTTAAATAAAATTCTTTAATTAATTACGTTTTTAAATGTACTTTTATGATTAAGTTCTTCAAGAAATTCAAAACAACAAAACCACTTTGTTTACCATCTGTTTTTAGTTATGTTAACTAAGGTAAACAAAGGGTTTTCTGTTCCCATGTTATCTTTGGCAAACAGTGGCTTTACATAAAGGCGAATGGAAAAAAACACACAAGCGAAAATTCAACTTCGCAAAAATTGTTTCAAAAATAAAAAATGTAACAAGTTCACTCACATTTCATTCGGTTCCAACGTAGAAAGCGCTTTCCAGAGGTCGTTCCTGTTTGGCTTGTTGGGAGGGTTTAAAATTTAATTATTTCAAAAAATGTATGAATTTATTAACAGTTTTTTTCCACACTCGCACTGTGTTACGCTCACCGAGGCCATTGGGACATTTTTTTTCAAACTAACAAAACCTAAAATTTAAACAGACACTTTCTTACATAACTACCCACTAATCTAATTTCCCATCCCCACTCTCCGCTGTTCGGTCATTGCTCTTTTCTGCGTTTAAGCTATGCTTTTTCTCCCTCTAACACAATACCGCATACGGAGCCTCTCTCTCGGGTTGTTGTCTGCGCTACGCTCTCTCACTGTTCTCGGCTTCTATTATAGGCATGCGATGGAATATTTTCCAACGGGCAGAAAATTATCGGTTATTTAAATCATACCGGAAATGAACACATGACGGAAACTTAGGGCATTTTCCGTGGCTTTCAGGCTTTTTCTGGATTCAGAACACCCATAGAATTACGTAACTGGGGTATGGGTCGTGAAACAGGGTTAGGGACGATCACTGGCACTGCACTAGTTTTCACAGGGTTTTTCTTTTCTGCTCCGCCTCAAATCTACCTCACTTCATCCTCATAGGCCCTTAGGCTTCCCCAAACATCCCAACGGCCTTTAGCGCACGCGCGGACGAAAAAAACCGGGCTTAAACTAGCAGCGCTCTAACGTCGTCGTCTCAGCTGCTCGCGATGTCGAAAACTGGATCTTCTTCTTCTCTCTTGGATCTCGTAGCACCGCTGCTCTCTCGCCTTGACTTCTGGCTATTTTCCGTTGGACTTGATTAGCTTCTGGCGCAAAGTATTTTTCTTCCACCAGCTTATTGACGCCAAACCTAATCCAAAATTACACTGTTTTAAACACCTGTGAGGGGACCTAACTTTTTCGTAAACTCACCCAGTGGATTTGGCACAGAAAATTTAATTAATTTAATTTGAAACTTTATTTGGTTTGTTTGGTCTATGGCCGTAGGTTTTTATGGTTATTTCGGATTTTCCCTATTTGGGAACACACGCGCAAACTTATGTGATGCTCCTGACCCTACTTTTAGGTTGGAGTTCACTGCAAAAGCGAGTTGTAATAAGTACTCCGAACCTACGACCTTCTCTGCTTGAGAATCAAAAACCAAAAGAAGGTAACTTCGCCCTTCAGCGACCATGCAACCTGACTTTCCCTTTTTCTTTTCGCAGCTATTGACACTATTCCCTGTTAATCGTTATTTTCCTTTGACCCTATCTGAGCTCTGTAAGCTTTAACAGTGCTGTTAAGCAGATGCTCACTGACATCTTCTCGATCCTATTTGGAGACCCCCAGCCACTGTATCTTACGGATAAGGTCTAACGGAATGTAGGTCTAAGC
>JBAMCF010000684.1:0-19397 GCA_037075285.1 Drosophila lutescens
TACAACATTTTCAACTTTTTATACCCGTTACTCGTAGAGTAAAAGGGTATATTGTATTCGTGCAAAAGTATGTAACAGCTAGAAGGAAGCGTTTCCGACCCCATAAAGTATATATATTCTTGATCAGGGTCACTAGCCGAGTCGATCTAGCCATGTCCGTCTGTCCGTCTGTCTGTCCGTCTGTCTGTCTGTCCGTCTGTCCGTCTGTCCGTCTGTCCGTCTGTCTGTCTGTATGAACGCTGAGATCTCGGAAACTATAAAAGCTAGAAGGTTGAGATTTCACACACATATTCTTGGGCTTCCTACGCAGCGCAAGTTTGTTTCATCGAGGTGCCACGCTCCCCTAACGCCCACAATCGCCATAAACGATTTTCAAATGTGTCTGGAGGCCACATCTTTTAAGATTTTAAAAATATATAAACGCAATTTTATAGTGTTTATAAATACCTATCGAAATGTAGAAGACATTTTTCAAATCGGACCATTCATTAAAAAGTTATACGCAATCAAAATTGTTTATATATCTATCTCCCTCGCACTCCCTTTAGCCCCAATAGATAGTCGGGACACCAACCCGAGTACAGCGTTCGCACTCCCTTTGGCTGAGTGACGGGTATTAGATAGTCGGGACACCAACCCGACTATAGCGTTCTCTCTTGTTTTTAGTTAAAACGGTTTTTTATTTCTTAAATACATACATATATTGGTCAAAATCTAATTGTGTACCCATTTTTTTAGACATTTGTACATAATTTTTAGGAATTTGTATACATTTTTTTCCAACTCTAGCCACATTTTGCTATTGAAATTCTAGCAGCAGTGGTTGGGGCTCATCTCCTGGGGTTTTAAAGATTTCCACAAATAAATATAAATATCAATATCAATTTGTTTGGTTGAAAACTGTGGGAATGGTTAGTCAAGAGAGTCGAGAGTCCAGGGAGTCCTTAGGAGCCGAATTTCAAAAAATCCTTTCTTAGTCCACCCCACGTTAAGACACGATTCAGACCCAATTTGTATACCCTTGCAGAGGGTATTATGATTTCAGTCAGAAGTTTGCAACGCAGTGAAGGAGACGTTTCCGACCCCATAAAGTAAATATATTCTTGATCAGCATCACTAGACGAGTGGATCTAGCCATGTCCGTCTGTCTGTTTCTTCGCAAACTAGTCTCTCAGTTTTAAAGCTATCGGGTTATAACTTTCCCAAAAGTCTTCTTTCTTTTGCAGGTAGTATATAAGTCGGAACGACCCGGATCGGACAATGTTTTTGAACATATAACCTCCTACTTTTGGAAATACCATTTTTTTATTCAATTCTGGCAGAGCAAATGGCGTCTCTATACACTATTACTCTATGATGGAGCTTTTTTTAGTTAAATTAAAAATTAATTTATATTTCAAGATCCTTTGAGTTTTTAATTGATTTATCCTTTAGAATGTGAAGATAAACTAAAATCTTAATCGCGGAGTCAAAAAAAAAGAAATGTTTGGAAGGAACTGCTTGACACTTATAGGCCCAAAACAATTATTATTTTTTGATTTAACTTAAGAAATGACCCATGGGAAATGCAATTTCTACGTAAACTAGTCTCTCAGTTTTAAAGCTATCGGCTTGAAACTCTTCTTTCTATTGCAGGTAGTTTATAAGTCGGAACCGACCGGATCGGACAACTATATCCTATAGCTCCCATAGAAAAGATCGGAAAAAAACGTTAAAAAATTCTAGCTTCGGTGTTTTTTGAAGTATTACCTTCTAATCTTGGGAATATTAGTTTTTAATTCTTTCTGAATTTCGAAAAAATTTTTATCAAAATCGGACGACTATATCAAATAGCTGCCATAGGAACGATCGGAAAATTAATGGGAATATAATAGGAAATAAATTATTGCTTCGTTGGTTTTTATTGTATTCTCTTCTCCTCTCCTGGATGTGACTCTTTTTAAATATTTCCGAATTTCGATTTTAATTTTATCAAAATCGAACTACTATATCATATAGCTGCCATAGGAACGATCGGAAATAAGAGAAATAATAGGAAATTTAACATTTTTGCGATTTGTAAATTAATAAGAATCAGGGTTCGAAAATACTACTACATAGCAGCAATAGTAACTACAAAAATGATTTACTATTGCTACGAGAGTAATATCTATGAAGCCTGGAGCAAAGCACTTTTGAAATGCTACAGACAGAATACTATATGGAGCCGTAGCAAAAACAAAAACTATAGTTATACCCGTTACTCGTAGAGTAAAAGGGTATATTGTATTCGTGCAAAAGTATGTAACAGCTAGAAGGAAGCGTTTCCGACCCCATAAAGTATATATATTCTTGATCAGGATCACTAGCCGAGTCGATCTAGCCATGTCCGTCTGTCCGTCTGTCCGTCTGTCTGTCCGTCTGTCTGTCTGTATGAACGCTGAGATCTCGGAAACTATAAAAGCTAGAAGATTGGCATTTTGCCTGCAGATTCTAGGAGTTCCTACGCAGCGCAAGTTTGTTTCAAAAAGGTGCCACGCCCCCTCTAACGCCCCCTCTAACGCCCACAATCGCTTATATACGATTTTAAAAATTTCAATATTTCGGAAAAGTAAAAATGCAGTTTTATTGTGTTTATCAATACCTATCGAAATGTAGAAGAAATTTTTTAAATCGGACCATTCGTTGAAAAGTTATGCGTGTTCAAAGTTTCTATCTCCATAGTAAATACCCTGTAGCATTTGTATTTGGAAAATTTTAATAGAATAAAATGCTAGGCATTCGATTTATTTTGTGGACCAATAGAAACATACTTTAATATTTTAAACGGATTGTTTATTATAAAAAATGGATTTTGGAGTCTTAGAAAAAAAGTTAAAATTTAAGAAACCTCTAACCACTTCGCATTCGAAGCAAACAGGAATCTGACCACTTGTCGGTCGACAGCAGGAGTTCTTGAGGTAAATGTCATGCCACTCGGTGCCGATGCAGCCATCACTCTTCTCAATGAAATTGAGAATAATATATGTCTATATATTGAATACAATAGTAAAGTAACTATAGTAGAGCTGAGAGCTACATTATACGGAATATATTACAGTTTCCAAAAGAAATTAATTTTGTAATAAAATTTCTTTTTTTTTTAATAATTGAATAATTTAATTTTTAAAAAGCAATTAAGTCTTTAATTGACCGTGACCATTAAGGAACTTTTTGCGGGCCGTCACTACTTTTAATATTTTTAGTCCATTGGATATCAGGGTAGCTATTTGTTCGATCTTAAGAAACCTAAGAAAATAAAGTGAACCATGGTTCTGTTGTGATTAAAAGTTACAGAACTTCCTGTATATAATATGGAAGAATATGATTGTTAAATAAATTAAATATTTATTCATTTATTACTAAATTCATTACCAACCCCCATAACTAGCATTTTATTTCATCAAAATTTCTCAAGTAAAAATACTATAGCTTATTTACTATAGCTACTATAGTCATATAGAATGCTCTGCTCCAAAAAAAAACAAGAGAGAACGCTATAGTCGGGTTGGTGTCCCGACTATCTAATACCCGTCACCCAGCTAAAGGGAGTGCGAACGCTGTACTCGGGTTGGTGTCCCGACTATCTATTGGGGCTAAAGGGAGTGCGAGGGAGATAGATATATAAACAATTTTGATTGCGTATAACTTTTTAATGAATGGTCCGATTTGAAAAATGTCTTCTACATTTCGATAGGTATTAATAAACACTATAAAATTGCGTTTATATATTTTTAAAATCTTAAAAGATGTGGCCTCCAGACACATTTGAAAATCGTTTATGGCGATTGTGGGCGTTAGGGGGGGCGTGTCACCTCGATGAAACAAACTTGCGCTGCGTAGGAAGCCCAAGAATATGTGTGTGAAATCTCAACCTTCTAGCTTTTATAGTTTCCGAGATCTCAGCGTTCATACAGACAGACAGACGGACAGACAGACGGACAGACAGACGGACATGGCTAGATCGACTCGGCTAGTGATCCTGATCAAGAATATATATACTTTATGGGGTCGGAAACGCTTCCTTCTAGCTGTTACATACTTTTGCACGAATCCAATATACCCTTTTACTCTACGAGTAACGGGTATAACTATAGTTTTTGTTTTTGCTACGGCTCCATATAGTATTCTGTCTGTAGCATTTCAAAAGTGCTTTGCTCCAGGCTTCATAGATATTACTCTCGTAGCAATAGTAAATCATTTTTGTAGTTACTATTGCTGCTATGTAGTAGTATTTTCGAACCCTGATTCTTATTAATTTACAAATCGCAAAAATGTTAAATTTCCTATTATTTCTCTTATTTCCGATCGTTCCTATGGCAGCTATATGATATAGTAGTTCGATTTTGATAAAATTAAAATCGAAATTCGGAAATATTTAAAAAGAGTCACATCCCAGAGAAGAAGAGAATACAATAAAAACCAACGAAGCAATAATTTATTTCCTATTATATTCCCATTAATTTTCCGATCGTTCCTATGGCAGCTATTTGATATAGTCGTCCGATTTTGATAAAAATTTTTTCGAAATTCAGAAAGAATTAAAAACTAATATTCCCAAGATTAGAAGGTAATACTTCAAAAAACACCGAAGCTAGAATTTTTTTAACGTTTTTTTTCCTATCCTTTCTATGGGAGCTATAGGATATAGTTGTCCGATCCGGTCGGTTCCGACCTGCAATAGTAAGAAGACTTTTGGGAAAGTTTCATCCCGATAGCTTAAAAACTGAGAGACTAGTTTGCGTAGAAACGGACGGACAGACGGACGGACAGACGGACATGGCTAGATCGACTCGTCTAGTGATGCTGATGAAGAATATATATACTTTATGGGGTCGGAAACGTCTCCTTCACTGCGTTGCAAACATCTGACTGAAATCATAATACCCTCTGCAAGGGTATAAAAACGAGCGGAGTTATCGTTTTTCGCCTAGGTGGCATCATTGGCGATTTTGCCGAAGAGAGCGGCAAAGCAAATGGCGTCTCTATCACTATGGACGGCAGTCCATGTAGTGACGAAGCGCACCAGGAGAGTGTGCGAAGGCGACTACTATATATACACGAAGAAATGAAAATCTGCTGTGATAGTCCGATCGTAATGAGTAATACACCAATCGAAAGGTATTGCAAAAACTTAAAGGATTGCATACCAAGACTTTAAGAAAATCAATTGGCTTGGGAGAGAGAGCGGTGAAAGTGAAAAAGTGCAAATTTCGAAATTTGGAGCTGTTGGGGCCGGTGGGGATAAATGCCCCCTCGCAATGTTTGAGTTGTGTTCTTATTGAAAATACCCGTCGAATGAGGGGTCATACGATAAAATCCGACGCTCCGTTCAAAAGTTATAGCCAAAATAGCTATAAATAGCTAAAATTCGGAAAGCCGTAACTTCTATACTACTAAAGCTACAGACTTGTGCTGCATCTCGTTTGAAAGGTATTTTTAAATGCTATAAACGCCTTTTATATGCAATTTGTGTAAATGTAATAGTTAAAAAGATATAAACAAAATACAATTTTTTTAAACTTTTTTTTTAGCTTTTTTTTAATTTTCTCAAAAACGGCTCAAACGATTTTCCTTACAACCTTAAACTGTATAGCCCTTGAGATTCCTTAAATTTTGGTATATAACACATTACTGTAAAAATTCACGTTTAAAAGTTATTAAGAAACGAAAATAGCCACTTTTGCCAGCTCATAACAATTAATGCTGCCCAAGGGCCGTTCATTTACAAGCCGAACAGATTTGGCCAAAAAAAATTTTACATTTTTGATTTGCCTGAAACTTTTTTTACATGTTCTATTCGGAAAACGAGCAATCACGTGTATCAGGATTTGTGCGAAAAAAAATTTTTTTTAGTTAGAATTGTTTAAGTTTTCCACAATTTGACAAATTTGAAAAAGTACCCTCTCATTGAAAATCTTTATCTCCGGTTATATGAATCCGCGTGACTTCATGCCTCTTCTTAAAAAAAAAAAAGTTTTTAGTTTCTTAAAAATAAAAGCAAATTAAGATTCTAAAATATGTTGTACTTAAATTTTTTTTATATTTCAATGTATGCCCCATATTGTTAGTTACAATCGGTTTTTGTAAACAGTTGGAGCCATTTTTAGTTTTTAAAATATCGAATTTTTTTTAACAAGGCCTCTGCTTTTTTCTATGAAAACACGTCGCAGCAAGTAGGGCTACTCTCTCACTCGTATCGGATCCTTATGGAATTCATGTTTTCTCATCGTTTACTAGTCCTTTAACAATTTTTAATGATTAAAAGTTAAGTTTTAAGTGTTTTAACAATTTCTGAATGACAAAAAGTAATTTTTTATGTGTATGTGCATATCCAAACTGTATTTTAGGGTCAAGGAATCGTTAAAATTGTTTTAAACCGTTCCATTAATGCAATTCTTAAATAAATAATTAAATTTAAATGTACCAATATATTAGCTCCTATGAGAGCAAAAGTAAACAATACAAAACATCTGATATCAAATAAAAACACCTCTTAACGAGGTAAAAAACTAGTGACGATCGCACCTTCAACGTACAAAAGTTCTGATATCAACATTTGTGACGAAAAATTATTACACTCGTCATTAAATACACTTTCTAAAATTTTCTCATTCGGCACGCTGCAATAGAAAATGCCTGTGAAGGGTAAAAGGCTGGAATAGTTTGCTAGGGCGGGCCGAATGAGAAAATATTAGAAAGTCTATTTAATGACGAGTGTAATAATTTTTCGTCACAAATGTTGATATCAGAACTTTTGTACGTTGAAGGTGCGATCGTCACTAGTTTTTTACCTCGTTAAGAGGTGTTTTTATTTGATACACTATTACTCTATGATGGAGCTTTTTTTAGTTAAATTAAAAATTAATTTATATTTCAAGATCCTTTGAGTTTTTAATTTATTTATCCTTTAGAATGTGAAGATAAACTTAAATCTCAATCGCGGAGTCAAAAAAAAAATGTTTGGAAGGAACTGCTTGACACTTATAGGCCCAAAACAATTAGCGTTCGCCGTTAGACTTTAAAAGAGCCATTTGACTCCTCAATTTAGGCTCGTCAATGGGATTTTCCCCGCTTAGATATATTTTTCCGACTCAAATGTATCAAAATGCAATTATTTCTTTCAAATACATTTTTTCAAGCATACTAAGGACACTAATAAGTGAGTTTCTCGTGTGTATCCAAACTGAGCCCTAAGCCTAGCGGCGAACGCTAGTTGTTTTGGGCCTATAAGTGTCAAGCAGTTCCTTCCAAAAAAATTTTTTTTGACTCCGCGATTAAGATTTGAGTTTATCTTCGCATTCTAAAGGATAAATGAATTAAAAACTCAAAGGCTCTTGAAATATACATTATTTTTTGATTTAACTAAAGAAATGACCCATGGGAAATGGATTTTTTTTTCGCAATTTCAGCTCATCCAGAGCTATCGAGAGCTAATGATTGTGAATTAAAGATGTCTTAACATTGGAAGTCCACATTTCGAAAAAATGTTCGAAAACACAATTTTTTCAGACGAAACTACGCAAAAAGTGTTCCGCAAAGGTCGGAAATAGTTTTTATTTGGCAACAACAACAAAAGGCATTGTATCCATGTAAAGATACTGTAGGATTTCTACCGAAATCTGTTTTGCTGAAAGGGGTTTTTTTTTGCGTGCCTTAAGTACAGAACAAGTGACAAAAGTCGCCGCAAAAAGTACAGAACAAATTGGGCTGCGGAGAAGTGAATACGTCAAGATTTCTTTTCGTACTGATTTTATTGAGCATGGATCCGGGCTTATATACATGATTTGGGGTTACAAGGATTTTTGTTTAGGTCTAGTCTAGATACAAATTGACAACATGGTTTATTATCAGTTTACAAGAAAAAAAGCCTGAATAAGCAATTACATCTACCAAATGATCGGGTTAAAGAATCGCATGGGTTATGACAGGTGGTGTGAAGACACGTCCGTTGGCTGGATGCATATGGTTTATGACCCGTTTATCACATGCAGATGTGCGCAGACCAGGATATCAGCTACCTATTTATTTAGGTCAAAGTAGCTATCAGCAACGAACGAATTTCTGCTAAGTCGAAATCGTACAGTTACCTTTAAATTGTTGGTAAACAAAAGGATAGTCATGCCGAATTAAAAAAAACTTATTGGCCACTATGTTAATTTATACAATTTTTTTGTTAACTTGTTGGAAAAAGTTGTGGCCTTTTTTTTTTGGGATTTTTGTGTGATTAATTCATAAAAAATATTTGTAAAATATTAAAAAAATCATAAAATTATTAAACACTACTGTGTATTATCATAAATGTATTCTGCGTTTAAATTATTTTGATAACTTGTTTTGTTTAGTTTTTATGGGCTGTTAAAGTTTTTTTGTGGAGACTGGTTGAAATAAACTGTGAACCACTGTAGTTTCTTGAGGCTAGAGGTCGCCCTAAAGGGAAACGTTGCCATCAAGGAAAGCCCCGGGATGCGTCGCGTGCCAAGGTGGCGGCAGTGGATGGGGCCTCTGGCGGCCCCGAGCCCGTTGTCGAGGAGAATCTAGATTCTCTCGAGATGCCGCCGCCCCCTGCACCCGCTGCTAAGCCCGATGACGCCCCTGCCCCTGTTCCTGACCCCGATGCCACCACTTCAGCTGCCGCAAGGTTCACCGCTGCTGCTGCCGCAAGGATGACCGCTGGTGCTACTGCTGCAGCTGCAGCTAACACCGCTGCCACCGCTGGAACTAAGGTCGTTGTCCCCGTTGTTCGCAAGTCGCACGACTTCGCCATGGAGGTGGTGAAAGCTGGTTCGGGCCGCATCGCTGAGGAGCTAGCGGCGATTAGGGAGGATTTTATGGTCCTCTCCGCGAGCCGCTTCCCAGCGAGCACTCTCAAGGAGGTCCTGAGGATCACAGCCAGGTACGAGCGCTTGATCTGCGCGTTGAATATCCGCAACGCCGTTCTGGAAGACCGCCTTGAGCAGTCGGTGAACCTCAGCGACCCGTCGCTATTGCCGTCTCCGCGCCGCCCTCCTACGCAGCCGCTCCGCATATTGCCAGTTTGATGGCGACTTACCTTCGTACCTCACGTACTTGGATGCGGTCCTGCTGCTGGCGAGCAGAACCCCCGCAATCCTTGGCCTTGATGCGAATACATCATCCCCCTTGTGTGTTAGCAAGCTCCCTCCTCACGCTGAGGGACTTGCTAACTATAATCGGGGTGAGCTGCTGTCTCAGTGGATTGGAGAAAAGGAAGCCGCGGTTCTAAATCAGCCAAGCTCGGTGTATACGTTCGAGTCCATTAACGGACGGAGGGACATCGACATGAGGATCGTCAACGTTGCAGGACTATTGGGAGTTAATGGTGAGTAGGGTAGCCGAACTTCTGGAAGACTTCTCAGAATCGCCGCTGAACCAACAAGTCTCTACCCTTCGCAGGATCGTTCACGAAGTGTGCGACCTTGTTTTGGGTAGGAGGACGGCAGGATCTTCGAGATCCGGACCAGGTTGGTGGACCGCTGACCTTAGCGCGATGCGCCACCAAGTCAGGAGACTTAGGCGCCGACTTCAGGATGCCAGGCGTCGTCTCCTTGACGACGCGACCGAGCTTGCTGTGGTCGAGCTGAGACGAACCTTAGCCGCCTACAAGAAGCTCATCCTGAGGACAAAGGAGGACAGCTGGAGACGTTTCCTGGGAGAGAATTCACACGATCCCTGGGGGCGTGTCTACAAGATGTGCCGAGGTCGCATGAAACGGACGGAGATTGGGTGC
Organism: Drosophila lutescens; assembly: GCA_037075285.1. NCBI lineage: Eukaryota > Metazoa > Arthropoda > Insecta > Diptera > Drosophilidae > Drosophila > Drosophila lutescens. Next base: position 9,767 of record JBAMCF010000684.1, read on the forward strand.
CTTCGCGTCAATGGCGAGCTGGTCACCAATTGGAGCGCGTGTGCTCCTCCGCAACTTCTTTCCGGTTGCGGAGTCTGATGTCCCGATTGCCTTAACGGAGGAATTCCCACCGCCACTGGAAGTTTCTGAGGTTGGTGCTTGCGTCGCCAAGTTGAAGAGCAAACGCTCGCCTGGCATGGACGGCATCAACGGAACGATTTGCAAGACTGTGTGGCGCGCCATACCTCAGCACCTAACGGCGATATATTCCAACTGCATCCGGTCGGGGTACTTCCCTGCAGAGTGGAAATGCCGACTTGTCGTGGCTCTGCTCAAGGGACCCGACAAGGAAAGGTGTGAGCCATCGTCGTACCGCGGGATTTGCTTACTTCCGGTCTTCGGAAAGGTGCCAGAGGCCATAATGGTTGATCGTGTGAGAGAAGTTCTTCCGGAAGGCTGCAGATGGCAGTTCGGTTTTCGCCAAGGACGTTGTGTGGGGGATGCTTGGATGCACGTAAAGAGCAGTGTTTACGCCAGCCCGGCGAAATACGTGCTCGGCATTTTCGTGGACTTCAAGGGAGCCTTCGACAATGTGGAATGAAGTGCTGCACTGCGCCAATTGGCCGAGTTGGGATACCAAGAGATGAGCTTGTGGCAGAGGTTCTTCTCCGGCAGGAGAGCAGAAATCCGAAGCAGTTACGAGGCAGTCAATGTCCCGGTAACTAGAGGTTGTCCACAAGGGTCAATCAGCGGCTCAATTTTATGGACCTGCTAATGGATGTACTGCTCCGGCGCCTTGAGTCGTACTGTACACTGAGTGCGTACGCGGATGATCTGCTGCTTCTCGTCGAGGGAAACTCCCGGCTCGCGCTGGAGACAAAAGGAGCGCAACTAATGTCCGTCGTAGAAACGTGGGGGATGGAAGTCGGCGTTGCCGTTTCCACCAGCAAGACGGTGATTATGCTGCTAAAAGAACCAAGAAGGTGTGTGCTTCGAAGAGTGCTTCGACGCACACCTGGGGTAAAATTTGCTGGAGCAAATTTACCGTATGTTAGCAGCTGCCGGTACCTTGGCATCACAGTTAGTGAAGGCTTGAAATTCTTCGAGCATGTCAGGAATCTCCGACAGCGTATGACTGGAGTCGTTGCAGCATTGGCGCATGTGCTTCGAGCAGACTGGGGTTTCAGTCCTCGAACCAGGCGGACCATTTATGCCGGACTCATGGTGCCCTGTGCGCTTTTTGGTGCCTCGGTATGGTATTTCACTACGACGCGGCGAGACGATGCCAGAGAGCACCTCTTTGCCTGCCAGGGGCTGATCCTTCTTGGATGCCTTCCGGTCTGCAAAACAGTGTACACTGTGGCACTGCAGGTTCTTGCTGGCGTTCCCCCCTTTGATTTGGCTGCCATGTAAATGGCAGTTAAACACAAGCTAAAGCGTGGATACCCGCTGGAGGAATACGATCTGTTGTATAACGAAGACCTCACAGGTCTAAACTGGGAAGAGAAGAAGGTGCGTATGGAGCACTGCTTACTGCACAGATGGCAAGACAGTTTATCCCAGAAGTCGGTTTTGCATTTCGGAATCCACACTTCGGATTTCCGATGCGCACCGGATTTTTGATCGCTTAACGCATTTATGCATTGCAGAACGCTCTCGGACGCTGCCGCATGCTCATGTGGCGATCCATTTGAGGATTGGCAGCACGTCTTGTGTGACTGCACCCGCTATGCAGATTTGCGTGACCTTGATGGACTTGGAGTGCAGCAAAATGGCGAAAGGAGGAGCTTTTAGCCCAAAAACCCTCGCCGTGTGGCTAGCGGCGAAGAATACTACCACAGCTTAAGGGATGAGGCCTACCGAGCCTGTAATTTCGGTACCACGGGTTGAGCAGTTTTCCAAGGCTGCTCATTGAGGTCGGCCCCTAGTGGGAGTATCGTGGTGGCTGTAGTTGATACCCATATCGCGGGTAGAGCCTTCGGGTTCGACGTGGAGTTGCGTCATTCAACTCGGGCGCTGTGGCCCAAAGATCAGTAGAGATTTAGATAGATCCCGCTCCTCAGCAAGGGGGAAAAAGCATTGCCCGACAAGTAAGCGTTCAAATTGCTATCCGATTCCCACTGTCCCTATCTACTCAGTAAATTTTGGATTGCTCGAGAAAATCAAAAATCTGCGGTATTTCGCCAGCTACATTGCTGAAAACCATGGCGAAAGTTGCATTTCGCGTGTGCGAAGTCGTGCGTGTTTTCGGAGTGAAAAAGTGTGCGGACAGTGGGAAATTCGCGTTTTTCCATTCGGGAATTTTCCACCGCACCACGTGCGTGGTAAAAGAGGCGCTCTCTTCGAGAGAGGCGTTTGCCTTATTTAGGCAGATACCTCTTGGTGACAGCTGTTTGGTGTGAAACGTGCCTAAAAGTGTGTGACTCTGCTTAGTGGTTCGAGCATCGGAGCATCAGCAAATCAGCTGATCGGGCTACCAGATCAGCGAAAAGAGGAACGAGGGTAAGTCTCGACTCAACTAAATATTTTAGTTGAGGTTTGGGTTGGTAGATGGCATCATCCATCGCCAAAATGGAGCTTGCCGAGTCGGAAGCGAGCGTGCCAGCAGTCGCGCATGCAGCAGGGGGCGAGGCCGAAAGCGCGGCATTGCCACAAGGCGACAACGAGAGAGGCGTCACGCGCGAAGGTGGTCGCAGTGGGTGTAGCCCAGGACACGCCAGAGCCATTAGAAGAGGAAGGACCGTCGTCCTTAGAGATGCCGAAAACCAAGATGACCCGATAGCTGGAAAAGTTTCCGGTATGACCGTCGCCGGTAAGCTCGCCGCAGCGAGAGCCGCAGAGAAGGCCGCCGCGAAGACAGCTGCTAATGCCGCCGCAACTGACGCCGCGAAGTCAGCTAAAATTGCCACTGGCGCTGACAACGCCGCCACTTTTGTTGCCCCAGCACCCGTGCTCTCCATTATGGACAGGGTGATGAAGGGTAGCGGTGCCATCGCGGAAGTGCTGGCGGACATCCGCATAGCGCACTCGAAGGCACTGGTTACCTCGGCGACCACCTCGTGGATGGCAGGGGAGATCCAGGAGACGATAAACCGGTATGAGGAGGTCATCGCCGCCATGATGGTGCAAATGGGAGTCTTAGAAGATCGTGCCAGAAGAGCCAGCACTGCCACCGGTCGCCTCCTACGCAGCCACCGCTGAACGAGACGCGCACCCCGTGGCACCACGGATTGCGAAACATGGTCAGCGGTCGTCGCATGCGATGATCCGTCCTTAACGGGAAGGCAAATTGCGGGAGCTGAAGAGAGGCGGCGCGATTATTCGCACGCCATCTCGGGCGGAGGTAACGAAGCACAAAGCACTGATCTGCTGCCAACAGTCACCAAAAGATATGGCGCAATCTTTATGGTCTCCGTATGCTGTCATCAATTTGCTTGTTGACTAATCCGATGCGCACCACTGATCTGTTCTGTTCAGCTGCTCGAGAACAAGTGAATTATCGGCTCCTCGTTATATGAGCCATAGTTATATTTGTACTTATCGATATAGCTCAGAGGTGCTCTATCGGCAGTTGCCGATAGTCAGGGCTGTATGAGATCAGCTGTTTCAGATAACAAGTGATTTTGGTGTGACCAGCTGGCAATAGATTGGGTAGTTGTCCTTGCTAACATGGTGGTATTTGTTGGCGCGCTATTTGAATTTGCGAAATCGTTGTGACTTAACACAATTTTTATTCATGCGGTTATTCCACGACATTTTTCGGCTCATTCATTAGATCAATTTTTTCTCAGCCTATCCGATTTTACGTAGGTGCGAGCATACAGACCTATGTCAGCTGTAATGAGCAATTAATGAGCAAAGGCTCTACTGGTATTTTAAAATACCTCCGTACTGTACTACCTGGACCGATAGGTCAATGAGCAAAATGAAATCTAAAAAGTACAATTTTATTCATTCATCATAGCTACAGTTAAATTTGGAAGTTATATAAATTTATTTTATGCTTTTTGGATGAATTTTTCAGCTTTTTGCGATCAATTGGTTCAATTTACCAAATAATATTTAAGCGGCCTAATTTCTTTGTTGCGCACTATAAATAAAGCTTATATGTCTAAATTAAGACATTACTGCATCTATAAATTAATATAGAATTGCCTTTCTAGAAATTACTGCCGGATATGATAAAATTAAAAACAATTGCATATGTACTTTGTGCAGCCCAAATTATTTTAAAAACGTATTAAAAATGTCTGTTTTTACAGCAAAATTGATTTTTACAATTTTTAACCTTAATGACTTAACCAGTTAAAATTATTTGAATTATAAAGTTTAAATTAAACGTTTTAATTCTAAGTGACCATGCCATCTTATCCAATCAAATCCCCGTAAATGTCATATATATTTGTGCCTTTCTAAGCCTCTAATAAACGCTCTAATAAATGAGCCGAACAATGTCGAGGAATAAGCCCATATGCAATACCGCGTTGAGTTCATAATTAAATTCCGAATTGATTGGTGTCAATCAATTAAAAAACTTTAATTTCGTTATAATGTTTTGGTTATAATCTAGCGAACAAACTATCCTCGATGGACCGCGATTTCTTAAGAATTTGCGTGCAAAAAGAACTTGGCGGTCGCCCATGGTTCTCTTGTAATTGAATTTCCAAAATTCCTGATTTTGCTATAAAAAACAAGGGTGCTGAGAAAAGTAATTATACCCGTTACTCGTAGAGTAAAAGGGTATATTGTATTCGTGCAAAAGTATGTAACAGCTAGAAGGAAGAGTTTCCGACCCTATAAAGTATATATATTCTTGATCAGGGTCACTAGCCGAGTCGATATAGCCATGTCCGTCTGTCTGTCCGTATGAACGCTGAGATCTCGGAAACTATAAAAGCTAGAGGATTGGTATTTGGCATAAAGATTCTTGGAGTTCCTACGCAGCGCAAGTTTGTTTCAAGAAGGAGCCACGCCCCCTCTAACGCCCACAATCGCTTATATACGATTTTAAAAGTTTAAATATTTCGGAAAAGTAAAAATGCAGTTTTATTGTGTTTATCAATACCTATCGAAATGTAGAAGAATGTTAAATCGGACCATTCGTTAAAAAGTTATGCGTGATCAAAGTTTCTATCTCCATCTCCCTCGCACTCCCTTTACCAGAGTAACGGGTATCTGATAGTCGGGGCACCCGACTATAACGTTCTCTCTTGTTACATTTTAATGAGTTCCCATAAAATTAAGTAATTGTTTAAATGAGTTCCTATAAAATTATTTAATTGTTTAAATGAGTTCCTATACAAAAATGTACGTTTTTGACATTGAATCCGCCAAAAGTCCTCACATTCGTTAAAATCAGGTCGATTAAAAAAAATCACTTATAGAAACTATATATGGGAAGACACGCCCTGAAAAACATCCGCATAATGTAAATGCATACAAAAAAATGCGTACGTTTTCGAAATCAACAATTAATTACTTAGTTGTTGTATTCACGTCTGTAAAATCGGGAAGCAGATTGCTTCCAACAGACAACCATTCTAGCTTTCACACACATTAGAAGTTTAAGCGACAAAGCTTTGAATTATGTCACAAGCCTAGAAGTATGTAATTCTTAATTACATATTCTTAGATGTGGTATAAATTTAAGTTTCGACGCTCAGCTCACATCCTCTTCTCCGGCTGATGAGGTAGCGGTGACGCCCTACCGAAATTGGCAAATCCCGGAAAGTCCGAGGTTCACTTGCGAGTGCAAGTGTGTTAAAATGCTAACAAACAGTTGAGTTAATGATACCAACTTTGACCTTGAGTACGCCAAAAATCCTCACATTTTTTCAAACAAACATTTTATTTGTTGTCTACTGCGCGGTCTATAAAGGACATATGGTTGATGTCACAATACTGTATCGAGAATTTAGTGTCGGCCAGGAACGGTCCCCCACCATTTTAATGCATTAAATATCTTTATATTTCTTTAAATAGTTTCAATGAAGACTTTTCCGCACCACCATTGAGATAAAGTTCCAGGTTATTTTTTTTAATTACCTGTTATGGGCTAGAAATCTCTGCTGAACTATTTGCGAATAGGAAACATTTGAAAGTAGTGTATTAAAAAAAGAAAGTTGAGTATTAAACAAGTAGTTGTTGCTGAATTAGGGTTGTTGTGTCGCTGACAAAAACAAATTCAATCTTGATGTTTGGTTTTGGGTGGCAAAAACTTAAAGAAAGGTTAAAATATATAATCATCCTTGAATAAAAATACACATGTGGTCATCCATGGTTATGAGAGTTCTAAGGAAATCGCTGTCCATCGAGGATAATTTTTACGCGGTGGTGGAGACTGGTTCCCTATACCAAATTACTCAGATTACTGGAATTTTAAATTGGTCGGCTACACACTTTGACTTAGAATTTCATCCATTAGATAATCCGTTCTGGTATACAAACAGTAAAATTTTTATCAGGTGTTTCCAAACCAGAAAAAATACTATTGCCGGTGCAGAAAAATTATTTAAGTGCCCCAACCGGATGTCGGTTGGAGCCACTGCTGCCAGTTTAGCCATTTCTAGCCACTTTTTACAACATTTTCAACTTTTTTTTAGTTAAAACGGTTTTTTATTTCTTAAATACATACATATATTGGTCAAAATCTAATTATGTACCCATTTTTTTTTAGACATTTGTACATAATTTTTAGGAATTTGTATAAATTTTTTTCCAAATCGAGCCACATTTTGCTATTGAAATTCTGGCAGCAGTGGTTGGGGCTCATCTCCTGGGGTTTTAAAGATTTCCACAAATAAATATAAATATCAATTTGTTTGGTTAAAAACTGGGGGAATGGTTAGTCAAGCAATTTAGCATTTTTCGAGAGTCCTGGGAGTCCTTAGGAGCCGAATTTCAAAAAATCCTTTCTTAGTCCACCCCACGTTAAGACACGATTCAGACCCAATTTGTATACCCTTGCAGAGGGTATTATGATTTCAGTCAGAAGTTTGCAACGCAGTGAAGGAGACGTTTCCGACCCCATAAAGTAAATATATTCTTGATCAGCATCACTAGACGAGTGGATCTAGCCATGTCCGTCTGTTCGTCCGTCTGTCTGTTTCTTCGCAAACTAGTCTCTCAGTTTTAAAGCTATCGGGTTATAACTTTCCCAAAAGTCTTCTTTCTTTTGCAGGTAGTATATAAGTCGGAACGACCCGGATCGGACAATGTTTTTGAACATATAACCTCCTACTTTTGGAAATACCATTTTTTATCCAATTCTGAATTTCAAATAAATGTATCAAAACGACTATATCATATAGCTGCCATAGGAACGATCGAAAAATTAAAGGGAATATAATGGGAAATAAATTATTGTTCCGTTGGTTTTTATTGTATTCTCTTCTACTCTGGGATATGACTCTTTATAAATATTTTCGAATTTCGATTTTAATTTTATCACTATCAAACTACTATATCATATAGCTGCCATAGGAACGATCGGAAAATTATTGAGAAAAAATAGGAAATTTAACATTCTAGAGATTTGTAAGTTAATAGGATTTATCTGCAAGGGTATATAAGCTTCGGCTGGCCGAAGCTAGCTTCCTTTCTTCGAAGCGAATTTCGATTCTTCAACGAATCCAACACGTCCGAACCAACAGCAATAGTGGTAAAAGTCCCAATACAAAAACAAAACAGTGAGTGAGAGCGGTGCAGATATATAAAATCCCATTTAACTTTCCATGGGCATGGAATGCATGTTTAAATCGGACATAGAAACAAGAAAGGAAGCTAGCTTCGGCCAGCCGAAGCTTATATACCCTTGCAGATCATTCTTATTAATTTACAATTCGCAAATTCGGAAATATTTAAAAAGAGTCATATCCCAGAGAAGAAGAGAATACAATAAAAACCAACGAAGAAATAATTTATTTCCTATTATATTCCCATTAATTTTCCGACCGTTCCTATGGCAGCTATATGATATAGTCGTCTGATTTTGATAAAATTTTATTCGAAATTCAGAAATAATTAAAAACTAATATTCTTAAGATTAGAAGGTAATACTTCAAAAAACACCGAAGCTAGAATTTTTTTACCGTTTTTTTTTCCGATCCTTCCTATGGGAGCTATAGGATATAGTTGTCCGATCCGGTCGGTTCCGACTTATATACTACCTGCAATAGTAAGAAGACTTTTGGGAAAGTTTCATCCCGATAGCTTAAAAACTGAGAGACTAGTTTGCGTAGAAACGGACGGACAGACGGACGGACAGACGGACGGACAGACGGACATGGCTAGATCGACTCGTCTAGTGATGCTGATGAAGAACATATATACTTTATGGGGTCGGAAACGTCTCCTTCACTGCGTTGCAAAAATCTGACTGAAATCATAATACCCTCTGCAAGGGTATAAAAACGAGCGGAGTTATCGTTTTTCGCCTAGGTGGCATCATTGGCGATTTTGCCGAAGAGAGCGGCAGAGCAAATGGCGTCTCTATACACTATTACTCTATAATGGAGCTTTTTTTAGTTAAATTAAAAATTAATTTATATTTCAAGATCCTTTGAGTTTTTAATTCATTTATCCTTTAGAATGTGAAGATAAACTAAAATCTTAATCGCGGAGTCAAAAAAAAAAAAATGTTTGGAAGGAACTGCTTGACACTTATAGGCCCAAAACAATTAGCGTTCGCCGTTAGACTTTAAAAGAGCCATTTGACTCCCCAATTTAGGCTCGTCAATGGGATTTTCCCCGCTTAGATATATTTTTCCGACTCAAATGTATCAAAATGCAATTATTTCTTTCAAATACATTTTTTCAAGCATACTAAGGACACCAATAATTGAGTTTCTCGTGTGTATCCAAACTGAGCCCTAAGCCTAGCGGCGAACGCTAGTTGTTTTGGGCCTACACTTATAGGCTATATAGGCTTTTGGGCCTATAAGTGTCAAGCAGTTCCTTCGAAAAAAATTTTTTTTGACTCCGCGATTATGATTTGAGTTTATCTTCGCATTCTAAAGGATAAATGAATTTAAAACTCAAAGGCTCTTGAAATATACATTATTTTTTGATTTAACTAAAGAAATGACCCATGGGAAATGGATTTTTTTTTCGCAATTTCAGCTCATCCAGAGCTATCGAGAGCTAATGATTGTGAATTAAAGATGTCTTAACATTGGAAGTCCACATTTCGAAAAAATGTTCGAAAACACAATTTTTTCAGACGAAACTACGCAAAAAGTGTTCCGCAAAGGTCGGAAATAGTTTTTATTCGGCAACAACAACAAAAGGCATTGTATCCATGTAAAGATACTGTAGGATTTCTACCGAAATCTGTTTTGCTGAAAGGGGTTTTTTTTTGCGTGCCTTAAGTACAGAACAAGTGACAAAAGTCGCCGCAAAAAGTACAGAACAAATTGGGCTGCGGAGAAGTGAATACGTCAAGATTTCTTTTCGTACTGATTTTATTGAGCCTGGATCCGGGCCTATATACATGATTTGGGGTTACAAGGATTTTTGTTTAGGTCTAGTCTAGATACAAATTGACAACATGGTTTATTATCAGTTTACAAGAAAAAAAGCCTGAATAAGCAATTACATCTACCAAATGATCGGGTTAAAGAATCGCATGGGTTATGACAGGTGGTGTGAAGAC